>JBCJKH010025594.1:0-13928 GCA_039877255.1 Loriculus beryllinus
ATGTTCCCAAATCCAACAATGGTGAGGCTGGTCATTGTAAAATACAACGAGGAGATGTAGACTGAATCCTTGCTTGGTCCACCTTCCCATTTCCCAAAGCCCGATGTGTTAAAGCGGTATGGTGTTCCTATTGACATCCCCAGCTGATAGAGCCAGCTCTCATTTCGGATTGTGTTTGTATCCTCATCGATAACTTCATAGTCTCCTATGCTGTACCAAATGCAGGCCAACCAGTGTGCTGCGAGACCAAACACACACACCAACAGGACCAGGACCGCTGCTCCATATTCAATATAGTGGTCCAACTTCCGAGCCACACGACCCAGCCGAAGCAGCCTGACCACTTTAAGTGAACTGAAGAGGCTGCTGATGCCCTAGAGGAACAAAGCACAGTGACCATCAGAATCTGATTTAAAGTACCAGCATTCAACTGCAAATTCCAAAGACACAAGGGGATCCGTAACAAATACATGGTCATCAGATAACACCTGAGAGACTGACACATGAAGAGGTGAGTGGCCAGTCTCAGGGATGGATATACGCACTCTTGTCTTCATTCGCTAACATTTCTCAACTCCACTTCGAGATTATCTGAATAGGTCTACAAGTACATTTGTAAAGCCATCAAATGACAGGCTGTTCATTGCACATCCAGGTCCCTGAGGATCCTGATGCTATTTTAGGCTGACTGAAAAACAAACGTGGCAGTCACTGATCGTTAAACCACACAAATCTAATGGTGAGAGGAACATAACCAGGCACCTTTTGAATTCACCCCAGCATCTGGAGTCACTAGCCAGTTACTTAAGATCCTGGGCAACATGCATCCTCTCATGTCTCAGATATAAACCAGTTTGCAGTACTTAGGCGCACCAGGAAGATAAATAAAGATGGCCAAAAACCACTGGAAGCACCTGGCAACTCATGTTTTTTCAGTGTAACAGGACATTTCCTAGGACATTATTTTCATATATAAGAATTCACATGCTGATACTCAGTCCTCTGACATATCTCACATGGCCTAAACAAAGCTTAACTAAATTCAAATGCCTTACTACCTGATCTCCACATCACGCTCTTCTTACAACAGCTTTGGTATCAATGTAGTATTTCTGTGCTGGTACTAACAAGTGTCCCAGAGACCAGAATTAAGCCAGCATGCAGGATTTGGGATTGTGCACTTTAAGATTTGCAATTCCATGCGTAATAAACTAAAAAATTCAAAGCCGTTTGGAGCATGAGATGGTATGAATGGCCTTCCATAAAAATCCTTCTTTTTCCCTGCTCTCTCTTATCAAGACTGTTTCATACATAGAAGTCTGATTAAAATTTAAGCAGACTGGTTTAATGAGTATTTCTGGAAATGCGTAATTGCATACTTCTGGTCACCAGCTTTTACTGGAAGTTTATTTATTCCTGCATAAATACGACTGATTCAGTATCTTAGGCTGGTTCAGTGCACTAGAAGAAACGTTTCATTAAATAATTACATAAAGCATATTGACTCATGTTCCCCAGGACTGCAGCAATGTATTTCCCCTTTATTTCATTAATTTGTCATGATTACATTGACTCATTTTCAGAGACAGATGTAATTTGTTACCTGGGAACACACTATCAATTCATATTAAGTATTTGGACAGGATCTAACACAACCTGGGAGAGGGGAGTAAAAAAGGAAGAACAAAAAGAGCAGCCTTGCTTTAAACCACCGATAGATTTGGAGAGATACGAAAGAGACCTAGGGATCTGTTCTTTCAATGCAAAACGTGTCAAGTCACTGATGCAAAACTTCCTTCATAAAGGAAAAAGTTAATTCCCATTTCAAATTCATTCCACAGCCAGCTGTGGTCTGCAAGCAGTAGAGCAAAGCCTTGATGCCAAGGCAGAGAAGAGGACACAGAAGGCAAAGGCCTTCACTTCCAGGGGAGGGAAAGCAGGTACTTTTGAACACTCAGTATGGAGAGGAAAAGCAAAGGGGAAAGCACAACAAACTATAACATGAGGGACTGTAGTGATAGGACAAATGGGTAACGGGTTCAAACTGAAACAGAGGAAGTTTAGACTGGATCTAAGGAAGAAGTTCTTTACTGTTCAGGTGGTGAGGCACTGGAATGGGTTGCCCAAGGAAGATGTGAATGCTCCATCCCTGTCCAGGTTGGACAGAGCCTCAGGTGCCATGGTTTACTGTGAGGTGTCCCTGCTCATGGCAGGGGGGCTGGAACTGGATGATCTTAAGGTCCTTCCCAATCCAAACTATTCTATGATAACCATCTTTTAGAACTGGATATCAAAGTCCCTAAGTGACAAGATGGACAGTCCCTAGATTCTACAAATCCACATTCTGACATTACAACACAGCCTCTGGCTCTTTCCTCAGGACCAGTGCTTGTTTCTCACCTTCCTCTTTGCACACTTCAACAGCAAAAGAATCATGTTCTATATTTTGAGAGGTCTCCAGTAAGGGCCTTCTTTTAGCTTCAGTCTCAAAGCAGAAAGATTCAGGAAGGATTTAAAAGGTTGGAATTTGGTTAATTCTTAATTGAAAATAAAAAAAAATAAATTAGAACTAATTGGGGGGGGGGGGGGGGAAACCACAGGAGAATTTGGATATGAAAAATGGGAATGCAAAATAAACCATTTGAAATCCGATTTCAAACATCCCAGGCAAACTGCTTCGCTGCTTCTCCTCATTTCTCATGGGAAATTCCCAAAACTAAGAAATTGGTTAAAAACATTTAAAATGGGATAAAACTGCGTCACTTGGGAGAAAGTGAGTTTACCAAATTCAGGCCAGAGGTAGGGAGAAGTAGGGCTTTCGTACAAAAAGAACTTGCTTATTTATAAGGAAATACAACCTGTTTATAAGGGAACTTATTATTTATAAGGAAATACAACCTTGATCTGGTTGTGTTGAAAGGCTGCATTAAAGATGCAGATTAGTCACAATATTGCACCTGATGCATTGTTAATAAAGAAGCTAAAAGTTCAGAAAAAGCTTTGTACAAAACCCCCAAACTGTTCTTTTGCTTTCAGCATTAACAGTATTTTCTATTTGATTTACTCAGAGGAAAGGATTTGTCTGTTCTAGATGGATCAATATCAAGGGAAAGAGAAGGCCCAGGGAAATAATTATTCATGTAACTCTCCAAAATTACTAAATGACAGCATTTCAAATGGATATAAACAATGGAAATTTAATAGACTGTTCAAAGCTGATACAGTAGAGAAAACTCAGAACATTCTCCAATACTTTAACCAGTACCCTGGCACTAAATTTAGCAAGTAATATTTTAATACAATAGGTCTGCCAAGTAAAAATTAACTACAGCCATCCCAAACAAGTGAGAATCCATTTTCTCTTCCAAACAAGATGTAGGATGAAGAACTGAAATGAAACTTCCATCCCACCTCCTCCAGCTGTAGCAGCACTCCCACTTTAGTAACCAATTCAGTCTGCATCACAACATTCACTTTTTAGGCCCTTATTTACTTTCCACATACACAGATAGAAAATACACCTAATCCAAGCATTAAGATTGTCTCTGTGCTTAACGAAGGATAATTTACTTCCTTCTTCCTATCTGTTTTCAAAAAGAGATATGTGGTACTACCACAAATCTGTTCTAAGTTTTCCAGCACTTTACTCTCATATGGAACTTCTGAAGTTCAGGCTTCATCTCAATTAAAGGGAAGAGACGCAGGAGACTAAAAGCGAACCATTAAGAGAACGAGAATGAAACAGAACAAAGAAAGAAGTTAATTATTCATCCAAAAAGGGAGGCAATGAACTGAACGTATCGCTACAAGGAGCAAGGCAAGGGCCATGGCCAGCACTGCTGAAGCCTGGCCCTGCCTATCTGCAATGACATGGCACCCTCTCAGGTCATCATTAGGACTTCTCATTTCTTTTATTTGCCTCTTCTGATTTTCCTCACTAGGCCTGAGAACATGACCTTTCCCACAGATTGCCATATTTAGCAACCAACAGATGAGATAACGTTATCCACACAGGTCAAAAATCAATATCCAAGCCCTCTGGTTGCTGCTGTGGTTTTCCAGCACTGAAGAAAGCAGACCTCTAGACTCACAAAGCTTATTTTAGTCAGACATCTGCGAGCTTCATTGGAATCCAAGGAGAAACAGCTGTAATTCATGGGTAAGAGTACAGGGAAAGACATGGAAAAACTCAGTTTTCATTTGTGAATCTGTGCCCATGCTTGTCTCACACACACATGAACACCCAAAACCCCAGGAAACAAACTCTTGCTTTTATTACCTTTGAGAGGAAGAACAAGGATACAGAGAACACGTAAGTAATCCAAAGAAATCCCACTTTCCACAGTACCCAGTATAAAATTTGCTCCTGACAGTCAGCAATCTGCCTCCCAGTGCTTCTGGTTCAAAGAAGCTTTTCACTTATCTTGAAGAAGCAAATACCCAAATAAGATTTAGTGCTACTGGCATCTAATACCACTACATCTTTCTTATTCTAATCCCACCCCTAATATGAAATAAACTATAAAGCAACCATTTAGCTACTCAAATACTCTTCGCTGTCTCATTTGACTTTCTGCCTCAGATCAATACAAGCATGCTGAATGAGGGGGAAAAAGAACAGAGTAACTGATCCCTTCCTCTGAAACACGCTTCCCTTTATATGCAGTGCAAGTACCACTCTAACAGCAGCTTTCTGAAGTAATTCAGAATCTAACATATTCAATTAGCTCTCCTTCCTGGGCAAAGGCTATCATCACGCATTATCACTGAAAATGGAATTCAGCATTTTAATTTTTAGCCTTATACAGATTGAATAGCTTAAAGAGACTACTATTCTCTCTTTAACAGTAAGATAAATCAGGTCATGCTTTCCAAAGCTTGAAGAAGTAGCCCTGGAACGCAGTAACACCCTTACTTATCTGTGACTTAGCAAAAAGACTAATCTGAACAGCAGTAGTGCAGAAGAGAAGTTGGCATCTTAACAGCCACAGCAGAACCTACACAGAGTAAGTGTTGGACAGGAACAGAGCAATGCATCTCCTCTGGTATTCTTTTGGAAGGGTCTATCCATCAGCAGACAGCATAGATGTGTCTGAGCCAAGCTATATGAACCTAGGCAAGACCAGGGGAGCAAGCAGAATTTAAATGAACTGAACACCTTAAACAGGTTTACAGCAGAGGACAGAATTTAACCCTGGATGGGTTAAAGGGCATTAAGAGCCCTGTAGTGCCTACATATAACACCAACACAATTTGGAAAACAGAGGATTTAAGGGGAAAAGGCAGCCTGTCCCTTCAAAGGTTGGCATAAAGAGAGCACTTCATTATTAGCACGGGTGTTGGGGTTTTAAGAAGGAAGGTTAGAGAAACTCGTATTTGATTGCGGGGAAAAAAAGGTGCATGGGGAAGCAGACAAAGAATAGAGACACCCTGACTCAAATGAGTGCTTCTTTGCCTACCTGCTTCGTAGCCTGGCACTCCATGGTATCCCAAGAATCTGCTTTAATTTCAATTAGCCACAGAAAAAACATTCTTTCATTTCCATATTTATCAACAGACTCAGCATTGCCTAATTGGACAGACCCCAGTAAGAGTGGTGAACTCTGCTCTGTTTCAAACAGATTTCACATCATTCAACTGTTTACAGCTTAAAAGACTTCAAAAATTCTATTTTCCAGTTTGCAAAATTCATCTAACCCAAAATCCTTCTTTACAGGCCTCTATATATTCCATAAAACTATAAACATGGTCACTTACTCCCTTGCCCTTTATTGCAAGGGAATGGTAAAACAAGTCTAGGGAGGTTGCAGGCTTTTCAGCATAGCTACTTCAGAAATTCCTAGATAGCTAATTTGTATTAGCATGAGATTATGCTGCTAATAAGGTTTAAATTAATCTATTGCAAAAGCACTGCCTCAGAGAGTCGCCAACAATCTGACCAGCAACACATTCATTTTTTCCCCTCTCAACTCACTGTTTACTTTCCAGCTACACTGTGCTCACTTAGCACTAAGTAGCTTCATTTCCCTCTATTACTTCTGTATTACTTCTTCTATTACTTTCTTCTATTACTTTGGGGATTTTTTTCATCATTGTAAATTTTGTCCTTTCAGTGCTGTGTATATTCTTTGCCTCCACTCTAGCTTCTCTTTTATTCATCCACTTAAGTGAACACCACATCATTTATACTGAATATATCTTTCCTGATGATCTCTTACTATGCCTTTATTTCTCTTGTACCTCAACTAGTAAGAGTGATACATGGTTCTCACTTTGGCATCAGTCAACTACTGATGATGGTGTTCTGTTCAAATACAGACAGCAATTACTACTAGAAACACCCTATTCCAGAGATTTATATGGTGGTGACATGACTGGATTCCACTCCTACCACGAGGTTTCACAACAAGAGTGTCACATGTAATAAGTCAAATTCTTTCCAATATAAATTATATCTTATGCTGTTATGGCTGAAAACCACAGTATAACATTGCTCAGGCTGACACTGCAAAAATAGGCTTCAACTTGCCTTTGGAATTCAAAGTCTTAAGTTGCATTGCTCTTGGCAAAAAAACCCTGTGGAATTCTCTCTAAGCCTGGTTTTTATTAAAGCTCCTGATTGACGCCTGAACACAAAAAGATAACATTATCCCCCAAAGTAGGTGGCATTTCCTTAAGTGAGGAATAATGCTAATTACTGTAAACCATTTCTGACAAATCTTATTGCAATCATTCAGATTCAGAAGAGATTAATACCACATGTTTTAAGGGCTGTGTAAACTTTGGACCAATATTTTCTTTTCCTACTCAAACTACACTAGAGGAGGATGCATTGTCTCAGCAGTAGAAAGTATAAGCCTAGCATTAAGTTGATCCATCAGTGCAAGACTTTCTTTTCTTGTTCTATGGCAGGTCAAGAACGTAATTCATATTTAACTGTATAATTAGCTTCCCATATAGAAAAGCCAGGAGAAACACTGATAACTTTCCTTTCATTTAGGTAACAATGGGAATTCCTCTACAGCTGTTTGTTCTTTCCTTTGCTGAATCTGTTCATGTCTGAGTACCTCTGCTCTTTGAGCACAGCGCTTGAGATGAGAAGCGTCATACATTCACATATTTAGTTCTGTGGCCTTGAATAAAAACATCCTTTCCTCTTCCATCTGTAGAATGTGGCTATTCAGCCTTAAGTGTCTCTTGCATTCACTGTAGTTATTAATAGTTGTATTGATTAATATTTAATGAATTCAAATTAGTTTTGTGGGCAAAAATATTCTCAAGCATGCAGAGGGGAAACTGGAATTTCAATTATATGAAAAGATGTTCATCGAAAATATACTCATGTTCCAAGCTGCAACAAACCCAAAGAATTATGAAACTGCCTGAAAAACACTGAAGTCACGCTTGATTTTGGGTCAAGAAAATATTTTCCATTAGATATTCTAGCGGAATAATGAAGTAAATTGCAACACAAGAAGTGACTTCAAAACAGAAAAAAAACCCCAGTATCAGAACATACTGAAATGAGGATCTGCTTGTCAATACTAGTGATCAACTCTAGTTTCAGGTATTAGAATTAATCATATATCGGTGGATCACTTTAAAGATGACAAAAATGGTTTCTCTGTTAATCTATCAAGAGCTACGTGATGCGACAGCTCCCAAATGACCCAGAGCCAAAAGAGCCTCCACTCCTTCTACACACAGCTTTCCACTTCTTCACGTCCCATGTCCCTCACAAATCAATTAGTCTCCACCACAGTAACTGCACTATTCTTAAGACCAAGTTGACTTGTCAAATTAGCTCCTCCATAACATCCTCAGTGTCTTCAGGGATGTTCCTTTTAACAGAGGATGACAGCAGGCAGAAGCAGCAGTGAGCTTCCACCTGCCCCAGTCTCCCCCTCACTATAGGGCCTGCAAGTGAGCCAGGATTCCATTTCCTCCTGTTTAACATCACTTATGGAAAACATCAACACAGGAAAAGAGCAATTCACATCCCTCATCTCATTTTATCACCATGGTGACACTGGGTAGCATTTAATACCTGGCAATTTTTTGGGAGGAAGAATATCCACATTAGGACTAAAACGAAAAGCCCCACAGTAGCCATGGCCACCTATTAATTCCAGTCTCCTGGTTCCACAGGAATTCCCTTTAGCAGAATCAAAGCGACACACAGGTAACAATCTGAGCTGGGCTACTTATGACTTGAGCAGCAAAAGCCTCACAGCTAATTTAATCCAACTGTGAAGTAATACGGCACGCAGTCTGGGGCTAGAGACAGGTAAAAATTAAACTAGCAAGTCTGAAAGAAGGGAGCTGAGCCACAAGGGAATACTCTCCACAACACAGAAAAGGATGCAAGGCAAAGATTTGCTGCTTTGAAGACTCTATGGATGTGGCACTTTCCCCCTTCATCTTCTTTAATAAAAGATTACCTTTCTCTCTACAGGCAGGTCATGAAACAGTGATCAGCATATACGGCCATAACCCATCCCTGATGTGCACTGTTACTCTGCTGGCATCGCTGCCAAACCCCTCACGTAGCATAAAGCAGTCTACCTTAAACAGTAGTACAGTAACTTACACCAGTGGAAACTCTGCTCTAATGACTCTACAATGATTTATACCAGCTAAATGTCAGAATCCACTAGGGAAAATACAGATGAACACTCTTGAAAGGATAGCATCAAGAAAAATGTTTCTTTTTCCCTGGGCATGATAGCTAGAACAACTAAAACACTGCATACTGATGGAGCCTATTGAAGAACCATAGGAAAACTGAAGTACCAATCAGGTCCTCACTGTTACAAGGCAACACCGAGATGGAGAACCTGGAAGAATTCACACTCTCACAAAGATTTCTCTGCAGAACGAGCCTGAGCGCGCCTGTGCTCAATGCAAGGGCTGTCACAAGCACTGGTGCACACGCTGTCCTCAGGGATGCTCTGCAGGTCACATCACCAGTCGCTAGTTAGGAAGTGCTCCTCCAGCAAAATCATCAGCAGAGCAGGTTGCTACCATCTGCAGTATCTGCAGTGGGTGACAAAAGCTTCCTCTGCCTCCCCCCCTCCACTTTCTTATTACTCTTTCAATCTAAATGTCAGCAACTGATATAACATCCACTCCTTCCATTGCTTTATTAGTGCCATGGCAAACTACTACGCAGCCTGGGTCCTTCTGACAAACAAGTATTTAAGGGCAGGTCTCAAGGCCTTTCTGCTTCACCTCATTTGTGTTATTTCAGTCCGTAGCTTTATATAAAATGAAAACCTCTCCAGGGAATGAAACACCAAATAACACCATGGCTTTTCAACTGCATGCAATAGTTTGCCTCCTCGTCCTCAGCTCATTGAGAAAAATACTTTAAATACCATAAATGGGATAAAAAACGTATGCAGTGTATTTTTACAAAAGTAACGTGGATTTATGTTTTTCCTTTATAACATGGGCATATTTTAAAGGAACTCCTAAAAATTAAGTTTTACAGACTAAAACTTAAATAGTAAGCACTGATATGTATGTATGTCCCAAGGTTAGTATGTGTCACCGATACAGAGAGACACAAAATGAGTTGATGGCACAGACTTTATAGTATGTAATTAGAAACTGCACTACTGGACTCCCGCTTAAGATTTTCTTAACAACTCGTTTAACCCTCTGAACTATGTAGGCATGGAACCTTAATATACTTAGATTAGGAATACTTTCTTGGCAGCCTGATCCAGTAGGAGAACAGGCAGTTAAAACAGTAGTACTGTGGTTTTAAGTGCCTAAATGCTAGCTCTTTTCCTGACTTGTGGCCTGTTCCCAAAGAAATGAGCAAGAACTAAGGAGTTAATTTCCAGATTTCTCCTTATCCTTTTGTCTAATTACAGAATTACCTAACAAGCATCAGAATAGAATCTTGAATCACTTCACCTTTCTCTTTAAACAACTGTTGCCAAACAGTGCTGCATGGATCACCAGATACCCACACAGTACTTTGTGGTGGTCTAGAAGATCGAGTGAGTCACTGCCTGCCTCTTTGCCACCTGCTATACTGTATTAGAAAGCAGCTGAGAAAAGGGAATTTCACTTCCCAATTGTTCATGTGAAGAATTGCCACTAGCAGACATACCCTGTTGGATCAGCAGTGAAAGCAAGAGAAACCTGCTCTAAGGAACTATTCTGACACAGCAGTTCAAGCTGCTCATGGTAGTTCAAATGAAGCAGCTCTCCTCAGTGCTGTACAGAGGTTCTGCTGCCTGCTTCTGCCTGTCCTCCTGAACCTCCTGAGGTTGGAGAATGAAGGAAAATAAACATGGATTTGTGGCACCAAAAACCTCAGCCTCTCCCAGTGTACTTCAAGATGGGCCCTTCTGGCTAGGACTCATAAGCAAACTTCTGTATGCACTGAGGGCAGCTACTAGAGACATATGTATACTAATTCACTATAATTCAAAGCACAGAATCATAGAATCACAGAATAGTTAGGGCTGAAAAGGACCTTAAGATCATCCAATTCCAACTCTCTGCCATGGGCATCCATTTCTTCCTTCTCTCCCCCACCTCCCCCCAACCACAAAGCAACAATGAACGGCTGTAACTCATATACTGACCTCATCAACGTTCTCAAATGCATTGATAACATCGTATGGCAAGCATGAGAGCAGATCGATCACAAACCAGGTCTTCAGGTAATTCATGCGAATGAGCTTTGGGTCAGAAATCACTTCTCCTGCTGGCCCCACAAAGGTGGTATGGAAGTTAAGCACAATGTCCACCAGGAAAATGACATCTACAATGCTGTCGACAACCAGCCATGCCACATTGTTCTGTTTGGTTTTAAAGGAGACGTTGTAAGGGACCAAAATTGCAGTGTAGAAGGTTAAAATCAAGATGATCCAGTCCCAGGTAGTCTTGAAAACACAATAATGCAAAATGATATGCGGAGGAGTCTTTGGTGCCTCTTGTTTGTACTGTGGGAGGATTTCCGAGCCCAGCTGCAGTACCTGCAGTCACAGAGATTTCAGGAGAAAAAGGAAACATGCTTAATGTTTTAACACTATTCTTCACACTGGAGATTCTCAAGCTCAGTACAGCAGTTCATTAAAATACAGGTCCATTAACTTTCCTTATCACCAGCAAATACTAAGCAAGTTAGGATAAGTGTTCTGTTAAATAGATCAGCATCAGCCTAAGCACAGTTGCTTCTTTTAATGCCATTAATTACTTTTTTGACACTAAGCCTAATGGCCTAGGTCTCCCAGACATACAGAGACTGCTCCTTCAGCAGTCTAAGTACAGGAGACAGAAACGATGGGCAGAAAGGCAGCTGCAAGGAGAAATCAATGGCAAAACCAGGAGTAATACCACAACTTCTGAGTTCCAGTCCAGCACTGGGACCACTGGACCACACTGTTTTTCCACACTGTCTACTTAACTCTTCATTATACTGCATCTGAAAGTCTTATACTACAATCTATCATGAATGCACAGGTCATTGTTCCTCTTTGGGCCATGCAGAACCATAGCCCACAGTAAATATCATTACACTCAATAAACCCATTTTGAACCTTAACTTGTCACCAAGAGAAAAATCAGTGTTTTCACTACCTAATGGTGCACAGCTGAGCTACAATGCAGTCAGGTCTGAATTCATAAAAGCTGTAATCAGCAGAGGATCATCTGTCAGCATGTGTTTTAAACCCTGGACCTGAACCTAGGCACAGCTTCAAGTGTTCTGTATAACAGCAATCATGATCAATGCTGCCCATTTGAATTCTCCTGTCTCTCCCATTCCGCAAATTAGTTCCAAGAGTGTACAGTGCGTATTTAACCCTTGGGAACTAAAGTTTCCTTTACAGGTCTATGGACAAGAATAGGTTTGTTCATAGCTATGGATATAGATGAGGGGGAAACCAACACAAAGGACCTGTCTGCAAGTAAATTACATTTTAAGATTAAAAGTACTCTGGGTGAGTTATGGATGAAAACCGAAGAGAGAGATTTGCTCAAGTGAGGTGTGTTTGCTAAATGCCAAGTTCACAGAGCTTGTGAGAGCTCTTCAGGAGCATGGTTCCCTCTTCACATTTATTTACAAGCAGTTCAGAGCAGTTGGGAGCAGAGAAGGAAATTAAATGGCCACCTTTTCAGGGAGAAGATCAGACAACACAGCTGTAACAGGAGGATGTCTTCCTTTCAAGCTCCTTATCTCAGCTTTTTAAACGTCAATTACTTAGACAGGGATTTTTATCTGCAGGCTTTTCTGAGTGCTTTCTGCTTGCTTTCTCTGTGAACTGGTGGGCTTTTTTTCCCAGCAGGTTAAGCCAAAGGGTACAAAAGAAAACAATCAGCTACAAGAGTCCTACTTGGACAAAACAGCCTCAGATCAAGCTCCCTGCTGCTCTGAACCTCACATGATCGCTTACTCTTGTGCACAACAAGGGTCAGACACTGTCAGATCACAGCCCCTCGCACATGTGTAGTGACAATGGGAATTGCAAGCCCGCTGACTTTAAGTCCAGTATGTTGTGCAGAAGAGAAGCAGCATGACCTGCTCAGAGACCTGCGCGTGAGCACGGAGGCATCAACAGTCTGAAGACAAAATAGGGGAGCTTGGTATTCCTGTTCCACTGAGGAACATTTTCCCCTAAGAAGAAGCCCTGCAGACCAAACAAGGACCCAGACATGTCCACTGCAGTATTGAGTGCTCTGCCACTCCTGACCCATTTTCACACGGCTTCTCCATGCTACAAGAAGAAAGCAAAATAAACTGTTGGAAGTTGCCTTGCGGTGAGAGGAGCTGGAAGCAGCGCAGGACAGAAGAGCCAGTGCCCAGTTCTGGAACTGAGGATTGCCACTGCAACATTCATTCACCAAACCCAAGTGCTTTCTAGCATGTAGGAACATTTTCAGCCTGTTAACTGGATTTCAGCTCAAATGCTGAGATGTTGCTTATTGCTTGATGTTGGTAACTGCTTCTTTTGCAACCCCATATCTCCTAGAGCTTATTTTTCTTTAGTTTCTGCTATAACATGAAGTCAAGCATTTTGGTAACCATTCCAGTCAGCACAGGAACCTCAACCATGAAACACTGAACACAACCAATCCTGTTAGCTCTATTCAAATTGATTCTTACATATACACACATCAGTCCTAGACTGCGAATTGTACCATGCACTCCATTTTGGCCACCACTGGTCTCTTGGTACTCCAAGAGCTTGTGGAAACCTTGCACCATACAAACTAAAGTTACTGGGAAATGCACTAATGTATTCCCATATACCTGAGTAATAGAAACAAAGGCAAGAACAATCTGTGTTGGGTAATAAAGGGGGGGGCTAAATCATGGTGTCCATTATTTTGCTGTTAATCAAAAGAACAACTTACAGTGAAGGCAGTGGAACTGCAGGGATGCAAAACTGAACTGAATGCAGAGAAAAGAGACTTCCAGTTTCAACTCATTAAGAAAATAAACAACTTCACTGCTTCAGTGTTTTAAAATGCCATCAAGAAGTACAAAGCACTCTCCTCAGCTTGTTTGAAATTCCAGGGCTACAGCACAGGAAAATCAAAAGATTGATGTCTTCCTCCTTTATTTAGAAAGCAAATGTACTCTAAACTACCTGAATGCCTAGGGACCTTACAAATAAGTCTTTCAAATTTCCATTACAACCTTGGAGTCTCAGGTTAAGCTGTATCAGTGGCTGGGTAAAGTGACCAGGAGCCATGGCTTTAGCTGGTCTCCAGTGGAAGGATGTGCATCAGCACTGTGGGTGCGAATCCCAGAATGGTTTGGGTTGGAAAGGACCTTAAAGCTCATCCAGTTCCAACCCCTGCCACGGGCAGGGACCCCTTCCATGTTGGAGCAGCTTGCTCCAAGTCCCTGTGTCCAACCTGGCCTTGAACACTGCCAGGGATGGGGCAGCCACAGCTTCTCT
>JBCJKH010025596.1:0-12808 GCA_039877255.1 Loriculus beryllinus
AGGTCCTTCATACTATTACACCGACTTATTATATGATCAAGGGAATACTGTTGTTTATATTTAATATTTTTTCCCCATCTAAGAATCCATTTCTATCTTTTTTTTTTTTTTTTAATTGAGGTGAAATTTTAAAAATATTAATGTTCTACTGAAACATAGAAATATCATGGAAAAATTTAGGCTATACAGTTTGGCAAAACACAATGCAGCTAAAATAAGGGTCCTCTGCTGGGAAACTTGAAGCAACTTTACCTCTAGTCATGACTCCCTGATCTAAGGAAGAAGGAAGAAAGTCACATCAGCATTTTGTGGATCACAATTCATCATCACTGAAGTGACATACTGTATCACTGTATAAACAAGCCGAACTTGGCTTAATCAGATGTATTACACCCTGATACACATCAGGATACACTCCTGATACACAGAAGTATTATCACCCAGATATGCATCTACATAATCAGATAGGAAGCAAAGATCAAAATAAATTTTTTAAAGGAATTTGGGCAGACTGTGGTTCTCAGAGTTCTTATGATGGGTTTTCTAGCTGTTGAGAATGTTTACTATCTGGGCCACGTACAATATGAAAAAGGCTTGATAACTCTTTTTTAGCTTTCACTCTGATCTTTTATAAATGAAGCCCATATAATAGAAAAATAATTGCCTTCTGTGAGAACCTGATTTTTACAACTACATCTGAATGCCATTCTTATTTGGTAGACTGCATCAAACTATAAATCTTCCAGTTAATTCACTCGAGTAATGAAAAAGATGGATAGTATAGTGATCAACACATTTCATTAATATCTGCTTTCACATGTCATTACACAAACCTGAGTTAGAGTCTCTTGTTCATGTAGCAAAAGGAGTTTCGTCCCAGATCCTTCAATCCTCTGCTCCAGCATCAGGGAAAAATGTTCAATACATTTGATGGAAAGCTTTTCTTGGAGTGTTAAGATGACATCCTAATTAACAAAGGATTTATAAATGTTTTTAAGTTCATGAAGTGCTTGGGACTCAGTTCTTTACTGCCATGCACCCTGCATGTACCCAGCACAGGGTGGAAGCCCAGATGTTAAAGGGGAAGACGGTCACGTTTTGTATGCTCTGCACAAGTACACAGGACATCACACACATTCACTCAGTGAAAAATCAGTGACTTTATATTCCAGCACCCCTGAGATGGCATAAGATATGCACATGAGAAGTATATTCATGGAGCTGCTGTGTATGGACAGCTCCCCGTGCAGTTTAACCTGCAAAATATACTTGTGTAGCCTTAAATCATATCTGTCTCCTTGGCAATAAAACCTTTCCATCAGCAAAGGAGAGACAGTCTTGCCACTAATCTCTTCACCTTCAGCTGGGGCAGGGCTACCAAGCAGTACAAACAAAATGTGTATGTCCAACAATAAAAAAAAACAACCCAGAATGTCCTTTATTTGTTCTATGGCAAGGGTTTTTCTTGAAGTCCACTTCTTGCATTTTAAATGCTGACAGAAAAGTCAATGATGATGATGACCGTGCAGAACAAAAGCTCTAAATGCAGGGACCATGTTAATTTATAGTATAAATCCCATTTTCTGAGACTCTTAATTACTTTTTTTCACGTCGGATTATGTTTAATAATAACTGATAATTTAAGAACAATTGTTTCTAAGATAACAGCTAAACAAACTGTCTCACAAACCCATCTGACCACTCCCCGTGCTACTTTCATATAAAGTTCTGTAAATTAAATATACGCAGAGACAATATAGTCCGGCAAAATATCTTTTGGTTCAGTTAATGTAGCAGGAAAATTAAATATATAATAACCCATCAGTTAAAAATAGTTTCAAATTATGCTGGTGGAAAGATTGTCGCATTTCTACACATCCAAAAGATTTCTAGGTATACATAAGTATCCAGATGGATAGGACTTACTAAGAGATCTTAATGAATAATAATCCAAGTGTTTTAACATAATTTAGGAAGACTGATCAATTACAGTTTGTTTATGGAAAACCAATACCAGATTGGTGAAAGGATGAAAGATATATGGAGGAGGATGGGAACAACTCTGTACAACATAAAGTATCTAAGACTAATGTATTGCAAGAAACCACTCTGAATAATGGAGATTAATATTACAGTATTCTGACTAATGGCGAATGTATTGTTTACGCATTAAATCTACTTTTATTTATGCTCTATGCTCAAAGACAAGGGGCATAACAGTAACATGAAGAGGCATAATATTACATGTAAGTTTTTAAGAGGGGCTAATGACGGCACCGTTTTTGGTTAGCTGCCATTTTTTTTGATAGTGTATACTCTTGTTCAATAACTCAGTCTGCCCTGGTGCTACCTCCCAGCAATAAGGAAGGCAAGGACTGCAGATAAGGCACTGGTTGCACCCTTGTTGTTAAGTAATGAGTTGCAGGACTGCTAGGGGTGGAAAAAAGTCTGCATTTGCCTTGACTCAACTGCAGCACATCTACTTCACCTCAGTTTAAGAAAAGCACACCTTCCCACTCCTGCCCATCCACAGTGAGGTATATATCCACACAAACATGCAAGAATATGTAATATACAGCTGTGCAGGCTACAGGGTCTATGATTGCCTGAATTAGATGCAAAAGAAATTAATCCTACAAATAGTCAGAGTAACTAAGGTCAAAGCAGGCATACAACATCAATACAGCTAGGTTGCTGAGCCCACATGAGCATCTGTACAAATGACTTCAAATATATATGGTCTTACAGTACCTAACACACCCATGACAGAACTACTGAAAACTAAAGTAATGTAATGGCCAATGACTGCCCTTTGGAGGCAGTGTCCTGGAACAGGTTGGTTGTTTTTATGCTCATTGAAGAAAATAGTTGAAAGTGAGCCTGTTGGCCTCAGAAGGGTGTGGAGACCTCACCATCCACATGAATCATGTCTCCTGTTTCTTCACCTAACCAAATCATCAATTGGACTTCGGGAATTCAGTATCCTATGGCTGTAGCATGGAAGCCTGTATCCACTACCTGCACTCTACTTATGTCTAAGCCATATATATGAATTATAAACAGATATTGCAGCTCATTTTTAAATGTAACTTCAAAATCTGTTTTGCCTTGAGATTGAAATAAATTTCCTCTTGTTTAATGTACTAAATCACTCTCCTTGCTATTCTAACCAATTGAGCATACTGCTGAACCACAGTGAGCACCAAATCAACATTTCTTCAAATATTTATAGCTTTATAATCCCCTAAAAAGAGCAAAAGCTGGCAGTCCAGCTCAAAATTGCATCCCTAGCCTTCACTGATCATTCCCACCCATGCACCTCTCTCTTCTCAGTGTCACTGCATGCTACGGGCAGTGAGCTAGATTTGATAACCAATCTTTGTTAAAAATAGCTCACCCAAACAAAATGCTTGAGAGACTAGCAGCATGCCCAACAGCACTACTTGTGCTGGTTAATGCTCCAAGGCACATACAGACATCAATAAATTCTCTAGTTTGGAAACTACAAGGAATAGCACCACAGACACTCCCTAGCAGCCTCAGTTGTGTTCCAGGCCTTAGCTTCTTTACTTCTGTATGCGAAATGTGCTATGGAAAGCAGAGGGCATTACATTGAGACTAGCAATTTATCACCAGCATAACCCTGTAATATCCCATCCCAAGTTCACTGGATGACAAGCCAAATGATATTCAATTAGCAGCCAACATCTTAATCTTCTTAGTTCCTGACTTTTGCTGACGAATCATGCTAGTACTTGGCAGCATATCAAACCGATAGAACCACACAATTTTAATTGTATTCCAGGCACATTAAAATGATCACTTCTACTTATTCATTGACAAAACAATATGTTTTTAGGAGAAGAGAAATGGACCAAACCCTCATTATCTCTGAACTATGAGTCCAGCCCCGTGAACCCACTAATAATGTTCTTAAAGCATTCCGAGTAAATTATAATTATTGAAGGTCTTGAGAAGAGTTAACTGGCATTCTTAGCATTGCACACCAAGGTATATCTAGCCTACCTTTATGGAAGTGCTGCAGTCAAAACGGAAAGATTTGGTTTGTCCATTTTCAAGGTACACCTTCAGAACATTTGGCATGAAAAGAAGTGAATTGTCCTTAACTGTTTCCTGCCAAGCAAATAAGTGAATCAGATTACAACACATAACAAAGGAAATCTAAATGTTGTTCTATAAAAATGACATAATTCAGATGGATACGTAACAACTGAAAAGGTGTTTATTGGCTCAAACTGAAAGCAGAGTTAACGCTGCCCTGCAAGTGTCTACCCATGCTCATTACAGCTGTACTCTACAGGTCTCTTTCCCGGAAAAAATACCTCTATTCACGTGCATTTTATGCCTGGTTTGGATTATTTTCTTTCCCTAAGTTCTATCATTGACAATAAATGGTACCTCTAAAGCATTTAAAATAAAACAGAAAAACAGATTACTGCTTCTCTGAATATTGTGAGCAATTTAGTGTCATCAATCTACAAAACAGGAACTGCGGATCCATTATTAAGAATTACAATCAAGATATTTTACATTCTCTTTACAGCTGGATATTAAATGCTAATATCAGTCATCATTTAAGAAGAGTAATATATAACATTGTACTTAATTGTGACAATTCATCACAAGGATAGTAAAATAAATCAGTAAAAGGAAGGAAAATAAAAGCTTTCTTGCTTGTTTTCTTTTATGGGGGTTTTTGGGTTTGTTTTGTTTTTAAAGCAGAAATTGCTTTATTGCTTTTAACAAAATGCAGTATCAATTTATGTTTTGAAGAGAGTTGGATAAAGACATTGGCGTTGAACGGTGTTCTGGCAAATTATGAAAATGAGACAGGAGTTCAGTGCCTCTCAGAGGAAGGCTGAATTTGCCTGAGGGCTGGAAACAACAAGTTCAAATAGACAAAAAACAAATTTTAAATAGGTCTGTATGGTAATGTTAGTCTGTTTTCCTGACATGCTACTTCTTTTGAGTTTATGGGTTTTCCCACTATGAAATTACTCTCAAAAAAAAAAAAAACCCAAACCAAAACCCAAGCAAGCACTATCAAGACTATAAAGACAGGCATACATGTGCTATTCACTAGCATTTTAATTTTATTTTAAGAAGGGACAACTTTTTTCATGATATTATGGGCTCAGTGGACTTTAAAAACACATCTTATGGAAACTTCTGAAACTCCTTCCCTTTGCAAGCCTACAGCCACTGGTCCTACCATATAATTCCCTTGCTTTACAGTCTTGAGGTGTACCTTTGGATGAAATGCTCAGTCCTTCCTCAGTTTAAATAGTTGAATACTCACCGACACCTGGCCATTGATAATTACTTCTTCTGAGAAGCGCACTTTGACAGGATTGGACTTCAATCTTGCCTTTTTTGCAGCACTAATAAAAGCTGATTTAGGAGACTGGAAGGAAAAATGATGACAAAACATATCACATACTTTCAAGTTCAAACCTTTCTTTCTTTTTTCAGTTATTCCCCGCTTTCTCACACACTGGCAGCTCTATGTACACAGCAGCACTGCATACTGAAGAATGAAAATACAGTCAAACCATAATGCTTCCAGAGACAATACATGCGTATATACATATAAGGAATCACTGATGCATACTGCACATACTGAAAGTTACCCCACTGTCAGACTGGAGAGATGAGAAGGACTCTCAGTGTACATACAAAGTCCTTGCAGTGCTTCCCCAATGAGTGCAGTCAACCAAACCATCTGCATGAACAGACAACAACCAGTGACCAGCCAGTGACCCTTCAAACACTGAATGGGTAATTTTTGCATAATCCATGATCCACTAGATATAGACACACACACGCCCCTTTTGCTAAAGAGGTGTCTGAGAGTTCTCCAAGTGCAGTGGCATTCTCACTATTTTAACTCACTTCAAAACACAGGTTAGAAGCACCAAAAGGCATGTGCACCATGCTAGCAAGTTTCCACTAAATATACCCCCTTCATACACCCTTTGCAAAGCTTGCCTTCAATAGATTAGACACTTTGTGGGACTTCATGAATTAGAAGTCTATAAATGTTCCTAGTTTTCTTCTGGGACCCAATTGACTTTTGCGTACTACACTATTTAATGGACTCACCTCTGATCAAGTGTTCAGCCCTTGGAGAAAAGGTTTCTCTATTTGAGAAGTTTGACTAACAGCCTAATTTTAGTAACAAATTCAATATTCACCATCAGTGGGATTTCCATTTTCAGCGCAGAAGCAAGGCAGTTTTATTTTCAAGTCAGTTACAAACACAGTGCTTCTGACATTGCCTAACTCCATAACCAGGATTATGTGCAATGGAAGAAATTCTGGCTGTGGCTGAAAATCAGTGGGCTTCTTCGGGCCAGGTTTTGGTCCATTGTTTTGGTATAATGTGACTTAAGATCTTCAGAATCATATTCTAACTCCCGAGAAGAGGCCTTACCAGTTTTGGATACTGAAAAGACTAATGCATGTTGGTTTGCCACTGAGAAATAAGTGCAGACATCAGTTATGATGATCCAGGAATAATTTCCTATTAGCAATGCGGCATGACAGCTTGTAAACACAGAAACTCTTGTCACCATCACTCAAATTTTGACTCAACTAACAATCTGCAGGAGTGATGGAGTAGTCCAAAGCCACGTGCTCTTGTCATTTCTGAAATTGCCTTAAATGTTATTTTTTTTTTTTTTTTTGTGATGAAGAAGCCTTTTTCTAGTAACTAGCAGGAAGAAGTCTCTATCTTATTTCTGTATGCCACTGATTTTTTATCACATCGAAAACATGGTAACTGTTACCATAGGCTCAGTATCAACCAGTGAACAGGGAATGAAAGATGCCACATTCTCCCAGGAAATATCAGAGCCATCCGATAATTCTGGAGCACAAAATAGAACCAAGAAATAGAAATAAATGCTTCCTCACTTTTACAGTTTATTCTTTCTTACCTCTTCTCTAGCAGCTATGACCACACATCTTTTTAATCAGTAACAGTAAATGACAGAAAATTCAATACCATGATCAAACCAAGCTCAGATTCCAAAGCCAGTGCTGAAAAATGCAGATTTGAAAGAAACACCAAAAAGAAAGAAAAAATGTTAAAAAAAAAAAAAAAAAGTTGATGTCTCAGTATGGGGGACCCAAAATGCTTCTTCAGCAAGAAGGGACAACATGGAAACACTGAAGAAGCATACTTACATATTGAACTCTAAAGATGAATGCCTAGAAAGGCACAGTAAACCATACTAGTACAATTAATATGACAATTCTACAAATGCCTTTTCTAATATCCCTTCCCACATAGTCCCTTTCTGTCTATATTTAGCATCCAAATGTGATCTTGCAACTTGTTGATTCACACTGCCACAGGACAGCACAGCTATAGCAGTAAGTTACCACCTCTCACTTGCAAGGAGAAAGGGGAAAAAGGTGGCTTTCACTAACTCTTCTTGCTGGAAGAGGCTTTTTACAGTTTGCTCCTATTCCACGATTGCCAATGAGTCACCAGTCTGGCCTCTCTTTACAGGCAGACTGCTAATTTTTTTTTCCAGATTCTGACAAGGCTCTTCCCATACAGCATATCTGGCAAACTGCTGCATGGCTCTCTCTTTTCCTTTCTATGCCTCACAAGTCACTTGTGGAGGGCATAAGCACTTAAATCACATTATTGCAAAAATGTGACAGCAGAGCCCAACACAATTGAATGATTTGAATATACAGGAGTTCCCAAAAATCCCACTGGGACATGGGGTTTAATGTACATACTTCATAGCCAAGGAAGCACACCATGATCTGCCATAAAACACGGGGCTTCCCTCCCTTCCCATGTCTGCTGTGGCAACATGGCTAGGACTCTGATCCTGGATGAGCCTGGAAGCAGACTGTATTCTTAAAAGCTTCAAACTACGAAGCAGGAGTGTCAGAAAAAGTGGAACAGCTGTGCCAGGTATTTGGGGGAACATTCTCTACTGGTTAAATGTTTGAGTAGTGGCACAGCTTTTGCATTTAACTGCACAGTATCATTGCTCCTACCTCTGCATCAACTTGGCACTTGACATTTTCTCATTAAGAAAGGAAGTGTTTCAAAAGAGTGTGGAAAACACCTAGGGAAAACAGTTGGGTTTGAATGCTTAAACTTGCTTTTCTAACAAAGCATCAGCAAGATGATATGCTGCTCCATTCTATTTTAATATCTTCAGGTTTGTAGGTGAAAAATGCTAGCAATGAACAATCCTCAGAGTGCCAGATTCATTTGTTTCTGGCACTCTGTCTTTTAGCCAAATGGAAGCCTCAGTTAATGACCTTAAGCAGGAGGTTTTTACACTGATGTAGAACATTTTTCACTGCAAGTAAAGTATTTGCGTTGTCACAGATAAAAACAGCTTAGTTAGAGTGATGGCTGCAAAATGAGAATTATTTCAAAAAACCACAAACTTCACACTGTGTGACCTAAGCACTGTTTTCTGTTAAAAGTTGAAATTTATCAGGTTCTTAACTAATATTTACTTGTTTACAGAGAATTCAGTATAAATTCATTTGATCATTTCCACACTACCTGGAGAAACTGCTAACAAGAGAAATGAAGTATTGCATAGATGTTTGCTTAGAGGAAATGATGGTGAAGACAGGGACTGTCCTTTGAACCCTACTTTGAATCCTACTTTGAACCCTACTAGGGATTGCAATCAACGGGCATCCCATCAGTAGGGTCAAAACATGAGAAATGCTGTATTTTTCTTATTTTCTGGACTTTTCAAAATTGGATTCCACTTTTGTCAGCAGCATTACAGCAGATCATTTTTTGATAGATCTTAGAAACAATATCCTACATTTTGACAGAAAAGGGTAAAAGCCCCTTTGAGTGCTCTTGCTGGTAGAGGTGCTGCAACAACAAAACCTTTACTCACGCTCAAGAAAAAGAAGGATTCAGCATTAAGAAGAGCATTAGTGTAGTACTGAGCTACTGTAAAGAAATTAAACAAGACAGCAGTGTGGCACAATCATAAGGTGGAAAGAAAACCTACTCTGTGACAGTAAGTGTAAAAATCAGACAGACATACCACAGTTTTAAACAGTCACACACTGTACATATGCAATCAATTTTAAGCTGTTACTTAAAATCAGTCATCAGTTTAATATGAAATATTATATTAGGAAATAAGGGAAAAATTGCATGAATGCAAAAATGTGTTCACTTTTTGGTGCATCCCTTAAGGCAATTACATGAGACAAAATTTAGCAAGCAAATAAAACATGAATCAGAAGAAGAATTAAATTTATTAAGTGTAACAGTACATAATGCCCAAAGGCAAACTAAACACTGCCATTCATAGGTGTGAGAGAGGCTGAAACAACTACACTGGCTCGCAAGAGCATTGTAGAAAAGCAAGTAGGGACACAGAAGAAATAATATGGAGAAGTTTTACTGTGCAGTAACTTGTAATAACCATAGGGCACTGACAGGTCATCATCAGGAGTATTTCTTTGTTAAATTCTTGGTACAAATTTCATTGCTGAAATAGTGGTCAGATTTGAGTTCTCTCTTAAAAGTTGATGACCTATCATAGACAGTTATATTTTACTATTCGCATTATTTATGTGTTACTATTTTTACACGGTTACCACAGTCTGATGATTGGTTACATATGTGCATAGCATGTACCTGTAAGATGGGGAGCAACAAAACCTTACTTTAATGTAGGCACTGAAAAAATCCAATCCATTTCAACTATAGTCAATGACAGCCTGGCTTACTGACTTGCCTCAAAACCGTAAGTGAAGCCACAGGTCAGCTTCAGACACTATGGAACATGCAGCCATCGCAACTCATCTTGTGACTAGATGAGCCTGGGCTATCTGTTTATTAAATGTGGAGGTATTCCATAAAACCCCCTCCGCTAGCCTTTTGGGATTCTGCTTCTCCAAGGTTCAGGCCTTTACATTCAACCGATTACTCCTCTACATTCATGATTACCTCTCATACACAGGTTACTGCTCTTAAGTGCAGAAAAGTACAAGAGATCAGACATGCCATATTACTTCTAGCCTACAGCTCTGCAAGAATGAGGACCTTTGGGAATCTTCACCCCATACAAGCCCAGGCTAGTAGTACCATGAAGTACTATATGACTGATAATGTACCTGAGAAGGGATAAAGGGCTCATGAAGAAGGAAAAGAGACCTAATGACCCCTGAAGAGGAGGGGAGAAAAGAGAAAACTACAAGGAGAAAATGGTGGACAGGGTGAAGGACAGAGGGGCTCTTTTCCACTTCACTGAAACAATTAACATGGAAGTTCACGCTGAATTTTCTCACAGTCTGTCGAAAAATGCATACAGCCCTCTTAGGCCTCCAGGGAGAAAGCTCAGGAGCAGCAGTGCTCACTGGGATTAGCACCACACACAAATTGAAGAAGAAAGGATGCACAGCACAGGTCTGACATGAGAAGAGTCTGTTTCAAACAGCAAAGATGAGTTGAATAGCGGCCATGGACAAACCAGCACTTTCAGGAGGCAACCCAGTGATGGCAAGTTTGTCATTAATCACACTGTGACCATATCCTGTGTAGGATTAAAGCTTTGTATAGAACTGACCATGCCAGAAGTTAATGTGGAAGTTACACAGGGGAAAAGGTCCTCAGAATGACTGTAAAAAATATGCACGTTTAAAGAAAAAAGCTGTAATTCCTACACAAACTTCAGATCTTCAAGCAATCAGAAATAATCTGGTTCAAAATACTTGTGTCTGACATCCAAATGATTTCTTAAACTACACGTTGGTAGTCTTTTTCACTTTAGATTTTGAAGTCTTTGTGACAGCCCTCTTTCTTTTTTATATCCTTCTTTACCACCACAAGTCTAGATATGGTAGTTGCTGCCATTACATGACTCCAGAAGGCAAAGCAGCATGAAAAATACCAGGAGACTCTCAATAAGATTGTTGCCACAATCATTACAATCCATAAATGTTATTTATTATAGTTTTGCTGCAAATATTTTGTCTCAGACATATAACTGTTATAACAAGAAGCATCTTTTTCAAAACAGAAAAAATCTTATCTTTTTCCATTGCAGAACTTATGCACAGCTAAATTGACATAGATCTCGGTTGGGTCTGGACTACACCCAAGGAGCTTAATAGAGTAATTGTGAAAGCAACCTATCAAATGATCTCTACATATAAAATCTGAACAGATATAAAACCAAGCAAGTTATTTGATTTGAATAATGCTTAAAACTTAATAAGGTAATAATCAGAATAATAGTCCATTTACAGAACAAAATAGTCAGAAATTATAATCTAATGCTCTATTTCTAGAAATCAAAACTCTGAACTGCTTAAACTACTCTAGCTGTTCAGTGACCTCCTTATAAGCAGTTGTGATACGAACCTAGCAGAGATTTGTAGACTGATAGAAAGAAACAGATAGCCTAATGCTTTGGTTTGGTCCTAAGTTAAATTAAATTTTAATGAGTTTAAGCATTAAACAAAACTGAATGCACTTAAGCAAAATTGATCCATAAAGCTTTCAAGTAGTACTAATTGAACTACAGAATACTATAAATTTAGATTATGCCTATATTTACCTGCACTCATATAGTATGGTTACTTGAAAGCTTGAAAACAAAGCACACTCTAAGTAGCCCAAATAAAAACAACTAAGAAACAACATTCTTGTAATCCATCTTGGCAGATACTTTTCATGCAACAACAGAATGAAAAAGGTTTACCATCAAGAAAAGGGACCAATGCAATATTTGTAAAGATGTATTTCTGCCAAGAATGGGGAAGAAGTTAATTCTGTTTAAAAGCTCTTATTTTTCCATTGTCTGGTTTCTACTTCATCTTCCCAGTTTTATTGGCAAAATAGTAACAGGAAAAATGGAGGAGGCAAAATTAAAGAAAATCAGAGACCACATGTGCATCATAATCTTTGAAGAGATAAACATTGCTTCCAAAGCATAGGACAAAATGTATTTGCCAGAAGACCAAGACAGATACATAGCTGATGTGCAGCAACACCCAGGATGGCAGAGCTGAGTGGGATGTCACCTAACAGGCTCAGGCGCTACTGACAGTAAGGTTGTGGCAGTATGTGGGCCAGCATGGGCCGGATGTTTAAGGAAATTCAGGAGAACCCAGGAAACTTCAGAGCCCAGGGTTTGCATAAACTGAGGTACTCTACAATGCTTCAGGGCTCCAACCTGATCACATACCCTGGCAGGATCGCAACTGCTCCCCATCCTTATATACGCCTTCACTTCCACTGCAGGAAAACTTCAGGGCTTGAAAGTGATAAGGGAAGAATGCCATGAAACTGCAAGACCTGGTATGGACAGGTAGGGACAATAACAGTACACAAACCAGAGGAGATCTACAGGGTGCAACAGTCTTGCAATTGAGGCTCACCTAACTAAGTTCATCCCTGACTTCAGAATAAGAATGGCTAAATTAAAGCTAACACTCATATGCATACATCAATCAGATCTTTTGACTGCTCTGTGGACATTCCTGGCAGACAATCTTCATGCCTATGAGGAGATAAAATGTCTATCGCCCTCACAGTAGAGCAGGGGTCTCTGACCAATGTGTCATGATGGGACAGCATAAGTACACATATATAATAAACACATTAGACCAAATGGCTGACATGACAGCAGTGTTTCATTGCCATTCCTAGCTTAGTGACATGTAGAGGTATGTCAGTTTTGGTATAAGGTTTTGCTGCTACATAATGAGAGGAGCCTTATCAGTCAACAAACAAGGCTTGGACCCAAAGAACTGAGAAGATACCAGG
>JBCJKH010025597.1:0-12425 GCA_039877255.1 Loriculus beryllinus
GCACTTGTCATGGTTAAACTTCATGAGGTTGGCATCAGCCCACCTCACAAGCGTGTCAAGGTCCCTCTGGATGGCACAGCTTGGTGTCATTGGCATACTCAATCCCGCTCTCCAAGTCACTGAGAAAGATGTTACATGGCACTGGTACCAACAGTGACCCCGGAGAAACACCACTTGTCACCGGTCTACACTTTGGACTTCAAGCCATTGACCTCAACTCTTTGATGTGACCATCCAGCCAATTCCTTATCCAATGAGTGGTCCATACATCATATTCCAGTCTCTCCAGTTTAGAGACTAAGATGTTGTGCAGGGCTGCCAAATGCCTTGCACAAGTCCAAGTAAATGATGTCAGTTGCTCTTCTTTCATCCACCAATGCTGTAACCCTGTCACAGAAGGCCACCAAGTCTGTCAGGCATGATTTGCCTTAGCGAAGCCATGCTGGCTGCCACCAATCACCTCCTCGCTTCCTAAGAGCATATGTTAAGACATAGTTTCCAGGAGGATCTGCTCCACGATCTTGCCAGGCACAGTGGTGAAGTTGACTGGCCTCTAGTTCTCTGGGTCTTCCCTTCTTCCAGTAGGTGGGAACTTCACAGTCTGCCATGACTTCTGAAATATGATATATAATGGCTTGGCAACTTCAGCTACCTCAGGACGCACAGATGTATCTCATCAGGTCCCACGGACCTGTGCAACATCAGGCTCCTTAGATGGTTTTGAAGCTGATCTTCTCCTACAGTGGGTAGTTCTTCATTCTCCTAGTCCCTGCCTTTGCCTTCTGAAACTTGGGCAATGTGGCTGGAGCTCTTGCTGGTGACAACCAGGGCAAAAAAGTCATTGAGTACCTCAACTTTCTCCATATCACAGGTAACCGGGACTTCAGTTTCCTTCCAGAGAGGGACCACATTTTCCCTAGTCTTCCTTTTACCATAAGCATAACTATAGAAGCTTTTCTTGTTGCCCTTGACATCACCGGCCAGTTTAATTCTATCAGGGCTTTAGCTTTCCTAACCTTATCCCTGGCTGCTTGGACAATTTCTCTGTTTTCTTCTCAGGCTACCTTGTCCTTGTTTCCACTCTCTGCAGCCTTCCTTTTTTGTGTTGGAGTTTGTCCAAGAGCTCCTTGTTCATCCATGCAGGCCTCCTGGTGCTTTTGTCCGACTTCCTCTTTGTCAGGAAGCATCGCTCCTGAGCTTAGAGGAGGTGATCCTTGAATATTATCCAGCTTTCTTGGACCCCTCTTCCTGCAACGGCTTTATCCCCTACAAAGCAGATCCCTGAAGATGACAAAGTCTGCTCCTCTGAAGCCCAGGGTAGTGTGCCTGCTGTGCGCCCTCCCCACTGCCCTACTGATCTTGAATGCCATCATTTCATTGTCACTGCAGCCAAGGATGCCCTTGAGTGTTGCGTTTTCCACCAGCCCCTCTCTGTTGGTGAGAACAAGGTCCAGGATAGCACCTATCCTCAGCTCATCTAGCACTTGGGGAAGGAAACTCCTGGATTGCTTATGCCCTGTTGTGCTCTTCCTGCAACAGATACTGAAATGGCTGAAGTCCTGTATGAGGACCAGGGCTTGTGAACATGAGACTGCTCCTATCCAACTATACAGGGCCTCATCTGCTTGGTCTTCCTGTTCAGGTGGCCTATAGCAGACCCCCATTATAAGGTCCCCTGTACCTGCCCTCCCTTTAATTCTGTATGAGTGGTGCCCACATGAAAACAGCAGTGGATAATAGCCAGTGGACTGTTTGAGGCTTGGTAGTTTCTCAGTGACATCCCTGATCCAGAGACTGCGTCAGGTTGGCAAATGGGTACTTCTGTGCCTCTCAGAAGAACTGCCTACTAAGAAAGCCACTTTTCTGTGTGAAGAGGCCGCATCATACCTATTGTATTCTTACAGCATCCCTGTGCCAGAGGCAGGCACCCACAGAATTTCAAACAGCACACAGATTTGTTTTGAGTGGTGAGCTGTTAAGCTGTCTCCCCATATGTCTGATCTGAGCTTCTCCTTGTCGTCTCACATAGATAACCATTTAAGCTCTAACAATTCTACATATATTCCCTTACATTTCTCCCTCATATTGCGTGCAAAATAGTGACCACAGGTGGAGTGGGAGGACAAACACTGCATCCTCTCTCTCTGAGTTTGTCATTGGCATTTTTCAAAGTCTTGGGGTCAAAAAACCTGCAAAGTTTAGTTTGCTGCCTTAGCATCTCCAGGAGTAGATTTGATAACCTGTGATGGGCTCTACTCTTACACAGGAAAAAACGAGCCTTTCCAGGAGGTACGTCTAGTTCTGCTCATGCCCCTCTCCTCCAGCATTTTCCAGATGGCAAGTCCATTAAAGCATTAGGGAAGGAAATAGGCACTGGAGTGCCAGTCTGATGAAAACCACTGGCCACCTAGGAGACAAAAGGTAGTATGAAGAGAGTGTCCTCAGGCGGAATGGGCTGGGAATGAATTGGAACCAAACAAATCAAATATTATTCAGGCCACCAAATCGAGTATCCACCGGGCTTTGGGAATCCCACAACCTCAGGCTCACCTTCCCCTGCAACTCTGAAATATGAGTGAATGGCTGCCTGTTACGGCATCCAGGTGAACCCCTGAATTTTAATAAGTCTTTTGTTTCTTTTTATTTAGTGTTTTTTTTTTCTTGAAAGTGATGACCTCTGTAACATAACCAGGAAGCAAAACAAAGCAAAGCAGATGCATGAAAGGAAGAACTACAAAGTTTCCATTACACTTTAATCAAACGGTGAGTTAGTAATGTCGAGCATTTCTTTGGCCTAGGAGAGGTTTACTGCTCCTCAAAATATCTATAACATCAGCCCTGGAAACATCTAAACATGAGATAAGAAAAATAACCCCTTCCTCCCAAAAGAGGTTTATCTGTAATGTTTAATTTGGGGTGGATATTGTCCCAACTCTACTTCAGGTACCACTTAACACACTTTCAGCATCCCTCTTCATTAATCTACTTTTAGCTCTGCAGACTTTATTAATAGACAGCTTTGTCACAAAAGCCGTTAAGTATCACAACAACTTTACATTTCTCATGTCTGTACACAAAGAACCTGGAGCAAACACAGGCACTATTGGAACTCAGCTCTCAGGATGTTGTTTAATAACCAGAAATTGAGCGAGCTTACAGGGCTTAGTCTCCAACACTGTGCAGTGCGCATTCAGTGGTACACCAGCTGGTTTTCAGTATGGGCCAACTCGATGACAGCTGATCATCCCCACTTGCCATGTAGGATGACTAACCAGCATTTCCCTGCTACTGTCCTGGAGTGCCGTACGTACCTGCTCTGTTTTTCAGGTCACTCTTTCAGCGAGACTTGCAGCTCTCAGGAGCACTAAAACATCACAGGGCAGTGCCACAGCCTTGCGACAGAGAATAGCTTCCTACGTACTCCTGTTCTGCTCCCTCCACCCCTGTTTTCCTAAAACTTGGCAGACCCAAACCTGCAATCTTGCCACACATTCGGGTGACCACCACTTGTAGCAGACCTCTCTTGTTTGGTTTGGTTTTGATAAACGAGTATGACATGGCCAAATATGATACAGTCTGAGGAAAGGACAAAACATCTGTGCACACAGATTTGAAGGTACTGTCCTTTCTCTTCTGCTCCATGGCAGCATCCCGAAGCCCTGGCTGGGTGCAGATCGCTCTGGGTCTGTTTGCCTCACCTCGGCCTCGGAGCGGGCAGGCAGGGGAAACCCACGGCCGGCTATGGGGCTCGTTTCAGGCTACTGCCGCTGGCCCGCCCTCACGGCGAGGGGACTTGTAATTCTTCTTCCTAGCACATGATTTTGCAGGCAAAACATCCCCGACGCGTCTAAGGAGGGGAAGGACGGCAAGCCCTTCACGCGGAGCCCTGTCCCACATCCCATACCTCACAGGGCTCTGCCGGCGGCCGGCAGAGCATCCCGCCCGCCCTGCGGTGGCTCAGCCGCGGGCAGCAGCGATGGACGCGCTGCGGGCGGCCGCCTCCCTCCCGCCAGCAGCGAAGCCCTAGCGCTCCCGGGACGTTCACCGAGCGGCGGCCAAGGGGAGGGCAGCGCCGCTCCCGGCCCCGCCGCAGGCAGCCAGGGGCGGCCCAGCCCGGCCGGGCCCCGCCCGCCGCGCACCTGCCGCCCTTCCCGGTGCGGGAGCTGCCCGTGCCCGGCGTGTGCCCGGAGCCCGCCGGTGCCGCAGGAGGAGCAGGAAGCGCCGGGCAAAGCCAGCCGCGCTATCACATGACTCAGCAGCCAACGCCGCCGGGTTGAGTTCACCCAGCGCCGCGCCGGGAGGCGGAAACCCGCTGCTGCTGCTGCCGCTGCCGCCGCTGCTGCTGCAATGAAGCCTCGGACCCGCGGCTGCCCCTGAGCCTGCCGTTCCCCCGCCCGGCCCCCCCATTGCGGAAGCGCGGCGGGGGCTGCCGGAGCCGCCGCCGCCGCCGCCGCAGCAGCGCTGCCCGCCGGCGAGCCCCGCTTCCCGCCCTGAGCGGCGGCTCCGGCGCTGCCGCCGCCGGCGGGGGTACTATGCTCACGCGGGTGAAGTCCGCCGTGGCCAATTTCATGGGCGGCATCATGGCTGGCAGCGCGGGCGCCGACCACGGCAGCGGCGCGGACTTGCCGCTGCGCTTCCCCTACGGGAGACCCGAGTTCCTGGGACTGTCGCCGGACGAGGTGGAGTGCTCCGCCGACCATATCGCCCGCCCCATCCTCATCCTTAGCAAGGAGACCCGGCGCCTGCCCTGGACCACGGGCTACGCGGAGTAAGTACGGACCCCGGCTGCGGCGGGCAGGTGGAGCGCGGCCGAGCCCGTCGGGATGAGCCCGCTCCTGGGCGCACCGGCAGCGGGAGGTGGCCGGTGACCCCGCTGCGGCGGGTGCCGGAGGCGGTGGGAGCACTGGAGCGGGCCTGCGTGGCGCCGCGGGCAGCGGGAGCCGGGAAGGGGGGGGGGGGACGGGGACGGGGCAAGCGGCATCCGCGGCTCCGTGTGCCCAGCCCCGGCCATAGCTCTACACCTGGGTAGCTCGTTTCTGGAAGGCCGAGGATGCGAACGGTCAGCTGCCCTTGAGAATCTCCGCGGGTACCCGACCGGTACGCGACCGGCAAAGGATAACGAACGGGCGGCACCGGGGCTCCTCCACCCGCAGTGAGGGCTTCGGGGCGCTGGGGCCAAGGGTGGTGTGAACCCCGCGGGTGAACAACTGCCTCTGTTCTTGACTCGGGAATGAAATAGGCCATTGATAGGAAACCGGGCTTGGTTTGTGCGTGTGTAACTGCTTCCTGCTGCCCAAAAGCAGTGGAACGTGTGGGGTTTGGGGCACTTTCTTTGTGACCCGCTGTACTTGCGTTCGCTCACAGTGGCTGGGTGCTTGTGCCCCAGTGCTCTCCAGTCTGGGGAAAAACTTGAGAAATGCGAGCCCCAAACTGAAAGAACAATCCTTAGGCTAACCCCAAAACTGGGGTTTCCCAGCAGTTGGTTGCCCTGACTCACTCATGTCATAGGGTTTGCTTTAGAGGATGTCTGGTCAGAACCTGGATGTAGCCTTCAGTGCAGTTAAACTAAACGATTGTGTGCATTGCCTTAAATACCAGCCAGGCGAAGGGCAGTGTTTGTTTGGATGCAGATCCTGTTCCTGCTGACAGTGGGAGTAGCTGTGGAGGCAAGGCATGTCCTTGCACTTGATTCCTGTATTGGTAGACACTTTGTTTTCTTTGATACTGGGAGCAGGAATCAGTATTTGGTTTCTCTCTGCCAGCGTCTCAGTCTTGTGCAGATCTGGCCATCCATATTGCTCTACCAATTCATAGGTTACATAGTTGCGCTAGACTAGCTCTTCCAAAGGTACAAACTGTTTTGCTGTGGAGTGCTTATCTCTTCAGCCATACATGAATGCTCAACAAAACTGCAAAAAACTACAGTGAAGGCTTTGCGTTGTTAATGAGCAATCACTAACTTTATTTAAGAGGTTGTTACATCATTTGGGACACTGGAATGGGAAGAGATTTGGATTGTTCTCATCAGATTATTAAAGCATCGAACAGACTACTGAGCATATTCCCTAGGAGCTATAAGTATAAATGTTTAAAAGTAAGCTCTAATTGTTCTGCTACTATAATGGTCCCTTAAAAAGCAATTCTTTACCAAAGCAAGTAAGTGCTGCTATTTTTATCTTAGGTGAGGTGCTGTGGCTTTCAGCAAGTAACTGTAATTGCAAGTCGGTGACAAAGTGGAAAGGAGCTTCTTTGGCTCCCAGGTATGCACATCCACTGCTGCCTGCAAGCCTTGCCTGACACTGTCGGGGAACAAAACTGAGTGTGCCAGAAAGGAAATGCCCGGGTCCCCATGGATGAAACCTTCTGTGAGATAGTGTTTGGAGATGAATGGCCCTGGTGATTGTGAAAGGACAGGAACACGCCAGGGTTGTTTTCATATACCTGTTACTCTTCCAAGCTTTGAGCGGTTTGGGTAATTGGGAGGCATGAAAAAGTCACTGGCTTTCTCAGTTCCTGTTGTTATCTATGTGAAAAAAGGTCAGCTTTTTGCTTTATCTCTTGGTTTGGTTTTGAGGGGGTTGGTTTTGTTTTCATTTGTCTCATCCCCTTCCAGTGCAGTTATACTTGGTTCTAGCGCTGATGAAGCAGAGCTTGGCACTCCTGAGAGAGAGAACTAGTGAATATGTTACCAGGCTCTTCCCAGAAGCATCTGTGTGGTCTTCCAAAATGGGGTCTGGTTGTAACCAGAAGATGTCAAAATGCTTGCTGCGCAGAAGCAAAAGTAGTGCTGCCAAAATTGCATTGTCCTCCAAAGGCAAAGCAGCGTGACAGCCATTAATAAATAAAGAAGTAAGGACAAACCCAGGGTTTGCCAAATATAACTTATTTTCCATTTATTTATTTTTTTTTTACGCCTACTGAGCTATTACCAGGCTTTCTGAAAATAATTGTGAAACTTGCTTGGAGGTATATGTTCAAAATATCTATTTTCCTTTTGGAACACATTTGATTATAGAGAGGAAAGAAATGGAAAAATACCAGGAAGGTCAAATTACCATTATATATATTCTGAAGTTTGTTTTTTTTTGGGGGGAGGGGGGGGGAACTGAAGTATTTTTATGCTATTATTTAGCGTTGTGTTAGCTATAGTTAGCCTATAAAGGAAACTTTCAGAGCAATGTTGGCCTTTTGTTACAGTACAAGTAAGCACTTGCAAGATTGTTAGGAGGAAGTTTGGTGTCCTCACAAGGAGCTTGTGACCTAATACAAAAGTCAGCCATTTAACACACATTTGACAAGTCTGCTTTGGTATGAAGGAAATCAGACAATCCGTGCTGTACCTGCAGTGCTGTGGGGTCCAGCTTCTCTGAGCTATTGCCTTTCCCGTGTCTTCATGTTTTAGCAAATCAACAAAAGTGTTTTGTTGGCAGGGATGACTTTGGGCACTGAAGCTTTTACTCCTTAAAGGTAAGGAGGGTTTATTGCAGACTTAGAAGGCAGGGATTTTGCTCAGGAGGTGTAAGGAGAGAGTACGTACCACCTTTATTGAGTCTGCCCTGATGTCACAGGCCATTCGCACAGAGGGGGTTGAGTTGGTGTATTTGCGCTTTATGCCCAGCACCAGCATCTGTCTTGCTGTATCTAAGGAGAAATTTTGGCTTGGAGAACAGATCACCCGGAGGCTTTGGCCCAGGAAAGCCTTTGCAATGTTCATTTTCTTTAGTTGTGAAACATACCAGTTTGTGGATAATATCAGAGCTCCTTGATGTTGTCACGTTGGTGTTTCATCTAGCCTGGAGAAGGCAGTATGGGGTTAGACCTGGTTCCCATGCAGGACTAAAGCAGTCTGAGTCCACAAAATATGTAGGTTTTTCTCAGGGACGTCCTCTTGTTCCTTTGCTTCCTGAGAATAGGGATTTTTAAGTAACTTAGGGGATGATAAAGAAGCCCACCCCCCTGACTGTTTCTTCTCCTTAGCATCTGTGGCATGTGCCTGTTTGTATGACTTGTTCCCCTGGAACAAGCACTTCTCCTCTCCTTTTTCTTGCTTCTTTTGTACTGAACTTCTTTGTAATGGATATTTTTGCAATATTGCTCATCTGTGTTATATATTTTAACTTATTTTTAAAGTTACCTGCTTATCTCTGTGGTATTATGCAGTGAAATGTAAATTAGCCTTTCTTTTTTACTATTAGCTTCCCGTCTATTAATAGTGTGATCATTATGAGAAGCATGTAGGCAGGCAAATGAAATCTTAAAAAACACACTTGGTGCTAGGATAAAACATCATTGCTTCCTGAAATTTCAGTGGGAATCCCATAGGCACTCGGCTTTTCTTAGCTCGTGAGCAGCCTGAAAGCTGTCTTCTGAAACAACTGTCCTGCTGTCTTCTTCTTTGCATGGTACACCTGAAACCTTGAATTTCAGTTCACCTCCTACTGCAGGATGGCAAAAGGCCAGGAGGTGTTTCAGAGAGATACTCTTACACCACAGACACTTGTCTAATGGTCATCAAACCTTCCGGGGAAGCAAAATGAGAATTGTATCCCACATCCAGCAAGCTTTTTAATTGTCTTTAAAGGTATCATTTCATTTAGAAATAAACTTTTCCTCTTTAATCAAGGGCGTCGTTAAAGTAGTTTTACTGCCTGTGGTTAGCTGATGTGTATCAGGAATGATTCAGGGTGCGAGCAGTGTGTTAACAAACATTCCTGTAAGTCTGCTTTTAATCCAGAGGGGTAAGGAGATTTGCTGCTCTCTGAAAAGTTAAATGATTTATATGAATAAAGGGGCTGGGAGGAGGCTCCTGCCTGACACTTTATTTACTCTATGCCCTCCCTCCCCTCTGCAGGCAGCTGTGCTCCCAAGGCCTCATGGCTCTTCCAGACCTTTCCCTGTCCGAGCTGTGAGCTGTCTTCTGAACTTCTGCTTGATTGCCCTGTCTCTTACTGGGAAGGGAATTTCTTCTCTGTGCTGTTTTCAGTGTGTAATGACGTCTTCTCTGCAGAGCTTCTACTAAGCTGTCCTCAGCCCCTGCATTAAACTCGGAAAGTAACCAGCAACTGAGGCAATAACATGTGAAGTGTATAAGGTGTAATGACTCGGATGGTATTCACCTGCATCTGGAGTCTACCCAGAACACTAGTTTTCACCTTTAGCTCCTTTGTGAAGGCAGGGGGTGAGTAGGGTGGAGCAGAGCCTTTGTGTCCTGGTTGAATTCCCTACATATGGCATGAAAAAATAGATGCTAAATTTGCAAATGACAAGGATTAGCCTGCTGCTTGTGCTGATGGAATTGCAGGGAAACTGCAATCAAGTAGCATCTTGTGATGGAAAAACAAAACTAATGATTTTTCATCCATTTTGAATGTGTATACCTGGTAGTCCAGAATTCAGTGTTATAATCACTTTTGTAAATTGTATGAATTCAGGGGATGGGACTGTAGCTAGCTGCTTCTGTATCGTAGGCTTTCCTCTCTTTACTCTAACCTTTCTGCCACCTCTTTGGACCATATCAAAAGGTACTATTAAATACACTTAAGGGAAATGGGGAGAGTCTCAGTTGTACATTGTCTGTGACCTTATGCAAAGGACAATTTTGCCTGCGTTTTTTAATTCATTTTTGAAAGATTTCTAAATGACACTTCAGTTATGTTTGCAGTTGCAAGTTATGATAGGTACCCAGAAACTCAGCTTTTGTGTTGTGTATGTTTCTTGGCTTATGAAGTCAATTTATTATCTTAGCGGTTCTTTTCATTTGATGAGAGACAAAGTCCGGGCTCTTTTTCCATAATGTTACATTTCAGAGATACTGTGATTTCTCTGCTCGGCAGGCCTGCAGTAGCAATTACATTTTCTCTATGGTGTGGTGACTACTGACCTGTGAATGCGGAGTTGTAGGTGAAGTATGATAACTGTGTCCTTGTACAGCATTATTACAGTAAGGTGTTGTTATAGCAATAACTTAAGTTCAAAATGAAACCGGGGGGAAGCTTATGGAGGTTTTTTTCTGCTCTAAGTACTGGCTGTTTTGTAAGGCTGATGATGTTGTATCATATTTTCTCATGCTGTGTTACTTAGGAAATGTATATATGTGAGAAATGTATATATGTGAGAATTCACTGGAGGTTTTATTAAAATAATTTCCAGCTTTTCTCAGTGACCATAAATCTTATGTTGGCCCAATCAACAAAAAATCTGTTGATTTTGCTAGTTAACACACAGGTATTTTTCTACCTGCAGTACGTTTCATGTTCTGCCTAGACCAGACTGTTTATGTAAATATTAAGTATTGTAATAACATTCTGAAGCGCGAGAAAGCTTATGGTTAGATGAGGCAAACCAAGTGCAGAAATTGCTTGTATTGGATTGGGCAATATGTTGATGTCAGAGGATACTGTAGGGTTTGCAGCTACTCGTGGCTTGTTCTAATCCCCATTGCCTCCCATTAACAGGAGGCAGCAGCGCAGTCATGCTCCTGGGAGTTGAAAGTTACATTCTCATTTCTGGGAGCCAGTCTTTCTAGACATCAACTGGGAGAATGACTCATAACCCATCTTGCGTGCGTTCTGTTTGGTACAGGTTTCAGGAGGAAGGTATGCCTGGGAAAAGGAATGCCATTTTAGTTTGTTTTAACCTGGTTCTGTTTGGCTGTCTTGTCAGATTAAGTACACAGAAATAATTCATTACTTTCCTTTTAAAGCTTAAAAAAAAAAAACCTGTTTACACTTCTCTTTGTGTGGATAAAATTATGTTTCTTTATTCTTCCTGTAGTTCAGAACATGGACTAGAGTAGGACTTGATGAATGAGCTAAATCCCTTATGTGTATCCAAAGACAACTAAACGTTTTTCCTGTGTGTGAATTATTCTTCTATGCATAATGTTAACTTTAATCCACATTGCCAGACTCTTGTTTAAGCCTGGGCTCATATAAAACTGCCTGTAGAAACCTCATGATAGTTTTAAAAGCTTCAGAAATCCCTTTCCTTGTTTAAGAGCTTATACTATAGCATGTAATATTTATATAATGACTCTAATCTGCCAGCTGTCTTGCAAATAATAATCTTGGAATAACCTTGGAGAAAAGTGTACATGTGTAAATGTTCTGGTTCTTCAGGTGAAGAAGCCGAAGCAGTGAGGATAAGCTTTGGCAAAAGGGATGAAACAAATACAGGGAACAAATCCTAAGTTTTAAGGTGCTGTGCTTGGACAACACAGTTGTTTTTCCTGCCATTGTGTGCTTGGCTTTTCCTGTGTGGTCTCTGATTTCTTAGAACTAATGGGGGTAAAAGGCGAAAAGGGGGAGGGAGGGCAGATAAATTGTGTACTCTGGTATTTTTAATGTACTCAGAGTTGCACACACGATCCCTAACGAGGCAAGGGTGAAATTCATCCCGCTAAGCTGCCGTGTATTGCTACTTCCTCAGAGGCTTGAGGCTAGTGCTGTCTCATGTGTTTCTGAAAAGCTCGCTTGAGCATGATCCCAGCTTCTGAAACCAGAGGGTGGCTGTGTCCTCCCAAGCAGCCTCCCTTTGCCCCTTCTGCCTTGGCACTGGTGGCAGTTGGCAGATGTTATCTGCAAACTCTCCAGCTTTGTTCATTTGTCTTAGATGCAGCTGCATCATTGGGAAGGGGTGTAAATGGGAATGGCTTAGCAGTTCTCGTGTAATCTGACAGGGCTGTGCCCCTCAGGGAGAACTGGTTTGAGCCTGTGAATGTGATCAAATGAAACATGCTCAGCTCGACCTTGAAAGGAAGCAGCACTGCAAAGCACAGGTCATTGCTGCGATGGGGACCATGTATCACGATGAAGAAATATGGTTTGTGGGTTTTAGGACATGGTAAGTCAGCTCTATGTTGAGCTGCATCCTGAGTAAGACTTGGAGTAGGGGAGCACTGTTAGTGAATGGAGCGAGACATCTTTGTGTGGATTTGGGCAGAGCAGACACAGCAAATTGACTGTGGCATGGGACTGGAGTAGAAATAGGTGCTGTTTGTGCAGGAAGACTGAGGCTCCTGGATCACATCTACCCTGGATTATAATTCGGTCCCTTTTGTATTTCTGTTCTGATTGAATTTGCTGCTCTTAAATGCAAGAGGTCCTACTGGGCCTTAGCAGCTGGGTATTAACCATGCCTTTTGTTGTCTTTTAACTGTATGAAGACTTTTTTCTTCCTCCTCCTCAAACAGAAGGAAGAAGGTGACTTGTAAGACATGGTTCCCATTTGGCCAGTTACATTTACCTGGTAAGGTATATGTTCAGGGTGGTCAGCTACAGTACACAGTGGTGTAGGGTGGTTAGGTAGAGTAGAAGGGGTCATGGTTTCAAGTGCTCAGAGTGCAAAATACTGAGCACAGTTGGTGAGAGAATTAACAGCTTGTGCCAAGCCCCTGTATCCCCCCATATCCAACAGACATGGGCTGG
>JBCJKH010025599.1:0-20737 GCA_039877255.1 Loriculus beryllinus
CAACAGTTCCATGTCCTTTTTATGTTGAGGACACCAGAACTGCACACGATGCTCCAGGTGAGGTCTCACGAGAGCAGGTGATCTCACGAGGGTCACCTCCTGGAGGGTGATGTCAGATCCAGTGAAGGGGGATAGTAAAGTTACTTTGTGTTATCTGTGATCAAGAATGAGAATGCTCGTATTTTTTCCCAGGCACTTTTTTGAACAAGCTGATCTCTGACACCTTTTAATTGTTTTCCTTGTTTATGAGTGATAACGATCAACCGAAAAGGTACACTTTATAAAAGCCCACCTGAGTGCTAGTGCTTAAAGGAAGTGCTGTACCCCGGGAACTGGATCTTAGTCTTGTGCTCTCTTGTTCTGAGGTGGGCAAAAGGGCTACTTACTGGACAAATCCCTCATTTAACATATTTCAGCCTGAAGTACATTTCAGTAGCCAGACTGTGGACATCTCTAAATAGGTTTATAACACAAAAGCTGATCGAAGGAACTCTGGTAAAGATGCAGTTATAGGAAAATGCCAGAAAACCACACTAGATCTAATTATGTTCCAAATAAGCAGTTTTACTTCTAGTTTTGTTTTGTGCCTTGAACTTTGGTAGCACATCTTGGAGCTGTATTCAGACTACTTTGAATTAGAATTCATTCAGTCAAAAGCCGGGCCAGCGTTGTGTTTTGTGTGGATTATATTCATGCTTACTGAAGTATTCACTAGCACTGAGTTTCTAATTATTGTTTTTATCCATGCAGTGAGATGTTTCTCGTGCTGCCTTCTGACCACTGTCCAACTGGAAATCATTTCAAGTCTCATAGGGTTTTAGTTGTGAAGAGGCAGAACTTTGTAGGGTGCTGGCATGTCTGGTACATTTGCATAGCTCTTATCATTATGTTAGAGTGTTTACTGGAAATACATTATGCATTTCTTCCTTCCTGAGAAAGCTAATGATATGTGGGATTTTGTCCTTTAGCTTGGACTCTCTGGCTCAGCGATGACATTCAGCATCATACATGAAGACAAGATCTACAGCACAGAAACTCATTTAGGTAGGATAAAGCAGACTCCAGAATTCCCAGAACAGTAGAATTACAATTCTGGGATGCAGGACAGCTCATATAGGTAAACACCGCACTCCCTTTGGCTGCAGTTCTGGCTAGGCCAGGAGAGAAGAGCAGCACCCAGTTTCTTCAGTGCTTTCCTCAGAGATTCCTTTGCCATGCAGCTAGGTTGGGGGAGAGAGCATAGGCGAGTGCTTCATCCAGGTATATCAGAATGAACCTTTTCTATGCTGTAGCTACATAAACAAAACTGTTTCACTGCTTCCAAAATGATACACTTTTTTAATGCAGAATATAGTCATGCGAGATTATAAATGCAGCTGCTGGCTCACTGTTGATACAACGTTTGAAATATCCTTGTCCAGAAGGACATTTGTTTTGTCTTCATTAAGCTCCCAGCCATTTTTCGCCATATGATAATGTAAAGCCTGCTCTGTATGGGATTTCCGTAAACAAAACAGTGCTTAGTTTTAAGAACTCTCAATAAACAACCATTAGACACTTTCACAAGATGTTTTAAACTTTAGACAAGTTTGACTTTTACATTCCCCAGGTGCCTGCTTTCGTTGTTGCTCTTCAAGTTCTGCTTTAATGTCTCTGTTGTGGTTTTGGACGTTTTGATCGTTAGAAATGTTAGCATTTTGGGTGAGACTTCAATAGGAATATTTTATTCTTTTCCATAACTTTTCACTCTGTCTGTGTAGACATAGCTTTGTTTTGGTGCCTATAGGACTAGCTGTATTCCCTTATTTTGCTCTGCAAATTCAGGTTCCTGCCTGAATTTCCTTCCCACTCTCCCATTCTTTTATCCCAGACAAAGCTCTCAGCGGAAACTGACTGACCCAAGGGCCTAAAATCTTATTTTACCTATAAAAAAGATAGTGCAAGAATGCAGCACAGTTAATGTGGTGATTTGTCTTTGCGATTCATTTCAATCCCGTTCTTATCTGCGGTAGCACTGGAGTGCGTGTGTTAATGTAGTACAGTTAAACATCAGCAGATGGGGCCCTTGTTTCCTCTGAAGAATGGTTTGTCTTTGAATTTCATTTTTTTTAATGTCTGTGGCGGGAATGAGTTTTTCTTGTTATAACACATTAAATTAATGTAGTCTTTGTAGCAGATAGGGATCTAAACACAGATCAGAACGCCTGAACTTTAGTGGGATGCGAGTGTTTCCAAATCTAACTGGAGATCTAATTTTCGTGGCTGGCACTTATTTCTGTAACTGACTGAACAAAAACGTCTGCTTTGAACACCTCAGAAATGGTCTAGGGTTTGGAACAAGCTGTCTGCCTTGTGATTGAACCATCTTTCTACTGTGCTTCATAAATTTTCCTATAGGTAAAAGAAGAAAGCAGATTTCTGCGTCTTCTCCAGAACAGGCAGCACTTTGAAAAGTTATTTACAAAATGCAGTTTCCATTCTCCCAAGGTGAAATAACATAAAGGCTGCATAAAAGTGAAGGAAAGGATTTGTAGAAGCAAAGCAGAAAGGAGTGTAGAGACTAATGCTTTCTTTTAACTCTTGCATCGAGGGGAAAAGCATAGGAGCATGCAGCTGAGGGAAGCATATGTCTTAACTCAATTTCCTTGCTTTTGAAAGACTTGAGTTCTAAGTGGAATGGGCTGAATATTTGAATATGGTCATTTTGTTTCTAAGCTTGGTTGTCCCCTTAAATGATTCTTTTAGATCTAAAATACATGCTTTTTATTTACAAGTTAAAAAATGTGTGGAAGGCAAAGCAATATACTTTGATGCCTTCACCAATCTTATGAATGTATTGCAAATTTATACTTGTATTTTGTAAATGGCTGTCTCATAGTTTGGAATGACTTTTTCAGAGTTGTTAATCTTTCTGATCTAAATAAGAACCTTATTTAAATGTGGTTATAAAGTGGGATTTTGCCATCATGTATCATAGAGGGCAAATCTTTCCTATTATTAACTCGAGACACCAAAATTGCTCCTTCTGTGCCATTCTAATCTGTCATGTCAAAATGACTGCTGCTTGCTTTTGCCAGCTTCTTCATGTGGTACATGTGTGCACTGCCTTGCAGGCTGTAGGGTTTTTATTTGGGAGGAAAAAAAGCAGAATAACTAATATGTTAAAAAATTCAGTGTGTCAAGGAAAAAAGCCCCATTCGGAAGAAAAGCACTCACTATGCTGCCTATTGTACCACTACCACAGGGTTGATACTAGGGGTTAAAGCCCTGCTGTTGTAGAACTGAGCATCACATAACATGGAGACAGTTATTAGGTAAAGCACATCAATTTGGTACATTATTTATTGTTACTGATACATAAAAACTTACCTTGGTGCAGCCATGATATGCAAGTCTTTGTTACTTTTACATATGACAGTTATTGACATGAAGCACATTTTTAATGTCTAATGGTGCAGGCCACGCAAAGCCTGTTAGAAATGCTTTCATCCTATGTTTTTAACTCCATTTTTTCCTGGAGGTATGATTTGTTTTCCAGAATTCAGGAAAGAGCAGACTTCAGGAACACTTTACTGGTTGCTCATTCAGCTGATTTGAGTGCAGGGCTCATAAACAGTATGTGCCATTGAAAGATCACCTAGGCATAACTGCTTGAACTAAAATTATGTTATCTGCATCATATGCTATAATCTGACCATCTCAATGCTTCCCTATGTTCCCTATATAGGGATATGCCCTAATATTTCTTTATTGGGCCAAAATGTTCTGCTCTTTCCACATACAAAACATAGAGGGAAATAATCTGATCAAATCATTGGAGTTGTGCTGGATTTTCACTGATGTAATTCCTATCAAAATTTTGTTCCCCACGGACACTGTACATGGCAGCACTTTTAACTCAAGAGGGAAAAATTGACTTGCACAGCACATCGACTCTATTGGCATTTTCTTCCAATGGCAGTGGATTATTTTTCAGGTAAGTAAGAAATGACAGTGTTGTTTGGGCCACAAAACACTCAGAAAACTCTTTTTCCATGCGGTGCATCTTTCTTTCTGTACACATGAAAAGGGATGTTTTGAAGGTGTGCGTACATTATAGAAAGAGAAAACATTTAGGTTAACTATGAAGTACTTATTGTTTAGTGCATTAAATAAGGGATGTAAAGAGACTCTAAGATCCAAGGGTACGGTACAGTTGTGTAATTGAAATGATCTTTTTACTCAACACACAATTTTTGCATCTCTTTCTAGATGTGTGTTCATCATGCAAATGATCAAATGGAATTTCACTTCCTGTTGCTCCAGGGGGAAAGAGAAGAGGTTTAAAACTTTGAGTAGGAGGAAGAGAGGCAAAGAAACTAAACTAAAAGGGAGTTAACTTTCTTTAGAAGTAGGGAGCTCTGCTTTAGTTGGAAACTGAGATAGTGCAGCTGGTTAGAGCAGCTACGTCTTTGGAAGCGTGAATGCTCATGATTTGAATGTCATTAGAAACTCTTCTGTACATTGTTAGGTATAAAAAAATGATGAAGGAAGGGAAGAAGGCATGAAGAACAATGCTTTTTTAGAGACAGGTATCTTAGTTACGGCAGCTTTATCTAGGAATATCTGCACATATGAGTAATAGGTAATAATCATTCCTATGCTACTGATCTCATTGTACATAGTGGATCTTCTAAATCTAGAGTTTTTCTTCAAGTTTGGTGCTTTCTCTTTTTTTCTGTTAGCAGTGTATTAAAATCAAAATGTGAACGGAAACTCTGGATTGTGTAGGCTAATCTTAAGGCTTTCTCTATGGCTCTTTCCAAGGAGAGTTCTTTGGGGAGTGTTTCTAATGGATGTTAGTTTGGGGTTCTGCTTTCTTGGGAGGCCGGCACAGAATACATCGAAGAAAGGCAATACATGGATCACCTCAGTTTTCCTAATGTGAGAACAGGTTTGGATGAGGTGGAGGTGTTTTTGTGTGCTGTTTTTCTTGCTGAACCGTGGTAAAAACCCTTGCCACAAAGCAGACCAGTGGATGGCTGTTTGACTTCACTCAGGGTGGGGTAAATTTAGGAGATAAGTGGGGATGCTTCATTCTTTGCATTTCTGAGGCTGTGGCCCAATGAAAAGGGTGAAAGCTTTAGATGAGCAGGGCTTTGGTGGCACCCAATGAAAAGGGTGAAAGCTTTAGATGAGAAGGGCTTTGGTGGCATTCCTGTTCTGTTTGTTGTGTGTCACTGGATCTAAGAAAACGTGGCACGTCTGAAATCCAGCATTCCAACACTCTGCTATTCCAGGTGGATTTTAGGTAGCACTCAGCTGTGCTCCCAAGGAGCTGATTCCTGGCTCATTCCCAGGGCTGTCTGTTCAAAACTGCAGAAAGCTTGGGTTTATCAATTGTAACTTTGGATTGTCTGACTTAAAACTTCATGTTTAAAAACTGTATTTACAGCATGGTTTCTCTAGCTTGGTTTTCACCTCAGTGTTCTAAATCAATGATGTTTGATGTTTCACAATCCTTTAAATTAATAGATAACCATTTACACCGTTAACACTACCTTAATGAAGATTTTTGCTTGGGATTACAAACAGCTGCTGGAAATGCAGTTCATCTATCATTTATAATCTTTTATTAAATTTGCACCTGGCAATGCAGCGATAGTTAAAAGTCTGTTAATTATGAGACCTGTGTTTGGGAGGCCTCGAAGTCTCATTGCCAGCCTTACCAGGCTACAACTTTGTGAGCAATCTTTTCACTAGGATAGACTTTTTTCCCCTTGAGTGGGTCAGCATTTAACTTCCCTTCTCAATAAATAGGTAATTACTCCAGAATTACCTGACAATGCCAAGTAAGGAAAGGGTTGGTGGGGTTTTCATCCTTTTTTCATACCACTCCTTCTATAGCTTTCTTTGCCTGGCATGGAAAAACAAAAGAATAGAGCAGAGATGAAAAAGAGTTCATAATAAATGATTTAACATGTATAACTCTTTTCTTCAAAGAAATTTCTTCAATTTGTCTTTGAGCTGCTTTGGATTCTCTCAAATGAATTTTCTATTCAAAACTATTCATCAAATACTTTATCTGAATCATTTTTGGTCTGGAGATTGTTGGCAAGCAGATTGTTGCATGTATTTGAATTTCTAATTTCAGATATCACTCTGTATATGTTGATTAGATGTCGTAACATTTGTGTTTCGTATTGGAAAGAGAAGGTACTAGAACTCTTCAGATGAGATTTCCAAGCTGAATCCTGGTGTTTTCAAGTTCAGAGTTGTCAGTGGTATATGAATGGATGGGCTGGTGACTGCTTCTTGAGTGTTAACTCACTCTACAAAGTCTAATAAAACTGTTAGAAGCCTATGTCAGAAACAGTTCATACAGCAACCACTACAGATATATCTATATATGCAAAAATGTGCTTATTTATAATAAAGTATTAACTTGACCTTATTTTACTAATGGTTTTCATTTTTAAGATCCAGTTAAGGGTTCAGATTGCTGCCATTATCAGGGAAGATCAGGCTGGAGACTGCTAAGAGAATTGGAGCAGCCTACAGGAGCTGGGGTAATAGGACTTGAAATGGAATGTGGAATATTTCATAGTAGCAGAATAAATAAACCTGTCAATTTAGGGGCCACATTTAACTGTCCAGTGTTGCATTATTTTAGGCTGACAAATCTAATGAAGAGTGTAGGAAGGATGGGTGAGCAGAGGGAAAGACGATTTGATGTATTGTTTCTATGTCGCAGTTTCATACAAACTAGCTCTAACCAGCTTACCAATAATGAGATACTGCTACATGGAACTCAATACAATAGCTTTTACATTTGTCACACAGGAAGACAAGGCAATGTCTTGAAGAAAAAGAGAAGGAGAACGTGCCGAGGAGTATTAGAGAAATAGCACAACTTCTTTTGTAGGGAGAGAAAGAGAAAAGCATTGGAGAATGGCTGAGAATGAGGGGGATAATGTGTCCAGTGGAACTAGAGCTGACCTGCTGGATCATCTAGTCTGACATCTGAAATAGATCACATGTATTGGCTGGCTTTCAGAATTAAGTTCTTACTTAATTTTGCAACTTTCAAAGTTCTTGTTATAGAGTCGTTTGGTAACATTTCCTTGCATTTTTTTGCTGCCACAAATGCTTTATCTGTCTTTGTTGGCAGTATAGTCTATACCCAATGACTAGTTTAAATACAGGCAAAATTCTAAAGAGAAAGTTGAGGCTTGGTTAAAAAATGAGAAGTGATTTCTTAAGGAGGACTGATGTTTTAACTAGATGGATTAATACATCCCTGTGAAAGAATAACCCCTCATTATTATTAAGTGTCATACTGGTCTGGTAGAAAAGAGGTTCAGTGGGCTTAGGAAGCAGGTGGAGTGGCCAAGTGGATTCCGAAAGTAAGTCCAGAAGAAAAAATATCACTGCACATGTGTTTTGTTTTGCTTTCGTAAGTAACTTGGCAGTAACTATGATTGTTGGCACACTTCTGGATTGGAAAGAGTCTGTAACCTTTTAGACATTGCTGATAATTCAAGTGATAGAGCAAAATTGTGCAAGATACCATTGTATTAAGTAAACTTGAGATTATATATTGTGAATTATGTATTTCTTATTGAATAATACATAATTAATTTTGAAAACATAATTAATAGAGAGAGCAATTTTGGCAGTTTTTGCTGGGGAGTAAATAGGAGACCTCAAAGAGAATTATGGAGAGGGAACTTTAAAGGGAATTCTGGAGAGGGAAAGGATGTTTGAGGCTCAGGGCTGATTTCAAGAGTTTTAATTTTGTTGGTGAAGATTAACTGCAGCCTGGCTTTATATACCCATGGAACTCCAATGAAGAAGAAAGGAATTGTGTCTGCACAAGCAGAATTTGGATCCTTCTCACAGTAAGAGGCCACCTTATGGTAAGGTAGCCAATGCAGTAGATGATCCTGCTAAAATGCAGTGCATTGCACTTTTCCGAGCTTTTCCTAGTGGGACTTACTGTTCCACTGTAGATTTGGATTCACAGTTTTTATGCCTTTTAATGCACCTTCATTATAAACCTCTTCATTTCCATGTGGTGTTGAAGCTTGTAAGATCTTCCTAAAGCACTTTTGTGAGTCTTTCTATGTACTCCTAGTTCCAACCTGACTGCTGGATGTTTGGGGTGAATATTTGCAGTTTGGATGAATAGCTGAAGGTGCACCAAATGGCGGCATTCAGAGGTATTTGACCAAGAATGATTGACAGTGTCTGTAACTACTTATTATGTCAAAGCTTCAGCACACCGATTGATGGAAATGATGTATAATAAATTAGAATGATCACACATCATTTCCCATCGATTGAAGTGCCAGATCCTTTGATGGAGTAATGAGTTATGGCCAATACTACTCACTGTCTTAGTGGGAGATTGATTGCATATCCCTTCATCAATGTGATCAAACAACTGAGGAATCTGAAGTACACAGGTAGCATGTAAGTTCTACCTTGTTTCAGTATAAGGTGAGAGTGACACTATAAAGTCAGTGTTGCTTCTGTGGTGTTATCAGTGCTACCTGGGTATATGTGAATCAGGAGGAAACATGAAAATGTGGCCATTCAATATAGACACTAAAGAAACATAAATGAGTTCTCTTTCAGTTTCACATACCAACTGAAGGAGATGAGATTATCAGTATCAGTTATGCAATAAATGCATAATAAGAAAATCTTCACTAATGAAAACTCAGTTCTTGCTTTCAATTTTTCCTGAATTGCCTGTCCTTACAGAAAGCAAACTTCATTTGCTCTCACTCAGAAAGAGCAGGTAGAGCTGTATCTCCAGGAAGGTACATAGCTCCCACATTAGTAAAAGGAATGCTTCTAGCGGCCTAATGAGAAAATTGAGGATGTTGTGTGTTGTATGTGAGAAAGTTCTTCACCTCCATCTCCATCCTGTATATTGTGAAATTAATGATTTGTACCAGCTAGTCCCTCTGTCCTTTCCCAGTAAAGATACTTCAGTGCAAAAACGTGTACACATGTATTGAGCAGTATTTGAAAGGCAGCACCTTGTGCCTGTTGCAGTGTGTTATTGTTGTACACTCAATGTTTCAGACATTCAGTTTTACTTCACCTATGGTAGTACTCTCCACTAGCCAAAAATCCCACCAGAAGACATTAACTAACATACAAGATAATGGAACTGAATAAAATGTGATCTAGAACAAAAGAAGCATAAGAAGAGCTTTGTCTTTAGCACATGGATTGAATGCAAAGGTCATTTATTGTACTTCACTGTTCTTTTCATCTGCGGAGAAGTGAATGCAGTCTTTCTGTGATGAAGCATTCTGCAGTAGAAATCAGATAAATTCTTTCATGGAATTCGTTTAGGGAAGGAATTGCAGTAATTTTCAGTATTTAGATGTTATTTTGTAAGTGCATAGAAGGTGGTTTTTGATGCACAACTGCTCCATGTTGTCTGTGAGAATGTGACAATGAGGAAATGTGGGCTTCTTATGTACTTAAGTGAGCTTAAAATATTTTGTAGGTTAATTTTTCAGGAGAAAGAACTGGATTAAAACGAGTATTTCTGGATTATGGTTGCACAAGAAGGACTGGTCACCAGAGCAATGCCATCAGTGTGAGATCAATAGGTGGAAGCTAACTTTAAATCAGGCACTGTTGCTGTCTTGCCATAGTAGCATGAAGCTTAATGTGAGCCAATTAACCCTACTGTCATGAAGATGTTGCAGCAGGCAGTCACTTTCCAGGTGCTGGAGCAAGACAGCTACCAAGATTTCAGCTAGCTAGCTAGCTCATTTAAGCTTTATGAGATGCACAGCAATGGGAAAAGAGAAGCCCAATTCCAGTTACATGGACCTCAAACAATGCTCCTGGGCCATGATGAGAATTTGTAACCTAAGCTTTTGTTCTTGAAATATGATAACATTTAGGACTAAATGAGTACACACTGGGAAAAGCCTGCTTTCTTGGAATGATTGCCTTGAACTGTGAGCTAGGTCAGATGACTCAGAGGTCTGAGGCATCTTTCTTTATCTTAATCTGTAGAATCATAGATTCATAGGATGTTTAGGCCTGGAAAGGACCACATCCATCCACCCACCTACCCATTCTTTCACCCATCCTTTTACCCCCCCAGAAAGGCTGGGTGTCATTGGGGTTGCCAGTACATTATGGGCAGCAGTTCTGTTTCTTTGGCGGGGCATAGACCCAGCCATCGGGTGCAAACAGTGTTGCTCTGCAGATAATGTTCTGACCTTCTGTAATTGCGGTCTGCTCAAAAGAAGCAAGAAAACTCTTTCTTCTTCCAGAAGTTTATAACTATGCAAAACTAGGCAGAATATGCAGTGACAAAGAAAGGATAGTTCTGTCGGTCTAGAACTTCTCTTTTGTCCCATGTCTAATGCTTCTTATAGCAGTGACGGTGTTAAAGTTTATTAGGGATGCCTCCAGAAAACCTTAACATAAAGAAATCTGGTAGCTATTACTGGCGACAGCAAGACAAACGAAGGAAGTAGCAACTATATAATAGTTAAAGAATTAACTTGTAGAAGTGATTTTATATTCACATAAAATATGTACAGGCACATGAATAACAGAATTTTTAGAATTCAGCTCTGCATTAATATTCAAACCCACCATTTCCCTTATTGCCACTTGGCTTTCATCCATTCGCTCTGTGAGAAGCCATTCTCCTGCATTACTCATTAGCGCAACAGCAGCGCAGTATACACAGTGCGTAGCGTGCTCTTAGAACATATACACCAACTTCCACGTTCTTCTTTAATACTTTTGTCTGTAAGGAAAGGCTGAACACATGGAAATCGGTGGAATGATTGTGCTTTGCCTGTAAGTCACAGCAGAAATGGACCTCAGATGTTTAACTCGCCTCCCATGAAAATAAATGTGGCTGGTGCATCCAAGTTCTCATTTAAATGTACATTGAGACACTGAAATACTTGTTATAAAAGTGAATTTTTGACCAAGTACAGTAAATTGTAACAGCTTCTGACCCTGTTACAATAAATACATAATTTATCACAAGTACTCTGCTAAACACAATTTTTCTGAAGTATCTTGGAGAGGTAGTTACTTGCTATGCATATGCAATTGCCACCTTTTAATATTTAAATATCCTGGAAGTTTGACTTTTTTGTTCAGAATGGGAAAGCTTTTATAGCTGAATCAAAATCAATGTTAAATAATTACAAGTGAAGAAATCATCTGAAGCTATCCAGCATGTATTTTTATACGTTATCTCAGAAGGTCAAAACTGAGATTGGGAAAATATGCATCCATACAAATTGCATTGCCATATACCGGTTCCTGTGGGTTCCTTTAGTTTTTTATGGGTGATTAAAAAAGCTCTTCAAAATGATAGGGATGCAGGAGGACAGCGAATTCCAAAGCACCACACAGGAAGGTAGGATTCTGGAGAGTTATCCTGTTACCATCCTCCTCTTTGCACAAATGCCATGGAATTCCTGCCAACTCGCAGTATTATGAGGACTTTATTAGCATTGAGAAATACATTAGAAGGCTTTGAACTCTGGGCTAGAGAAAAATGTATGAAAATCTCATAAGCAGCTGAACTTCAGGAAAAAGTTGGGATGAATTTAACTGCCATGCTGTTATTTAGGTTACCAAAGAAGCCAAGGATTTGATGAGGAAAGCATGTTGTGATAAATCAGGCAGGGCAGGCCACTGTATTAGTGAGGACACGCTTCTTTATCTGCATTGCTGCCTAACTCTACCTTGAGAATTCCAGGTAACTGATGACGAAGAAAGTGGGAATATTAATCACACTGTGTACTTTTGGTCTTTATTAGTCCTGCTTGTATTCCACCAGTGCTTAAAGCCCTAGTCATAGATATAATTTCATACATTTTATATATGCTACAAAGCTCAGTCCCTGGCCTAAAGAATTTACAATCTCATGCATAAGCCAGGGCATCCCAGATGGGTGCACGTAACACAAGTATGAGGAAATAATGAGACTGTCTTGTTCAGTGTGGTAGACAGTGGCCATACCTTACCAGCACCTTTGTCATTGCCCACTGGTGTTCCCATTAGGGAACATTGTAGGCCAGGGATACCTTATTTTTGCAGGTGTTTCAGGTGGTATCGGTTCAGAGAGAGAAAATGCTCAAGTGCTGCTTGTAGAATTCATCAATCCATGATGGAACCGGTTTCCCCTTTCATCTGAGTCTCTTTATAAGGAAAAACAAAGTCTTGTGTCCTGCCAGCTCTCAGTCGAGTACTAGAGTCTGTAGTGTTTTCTAGGCAGTTGCTTGGGGAGGTGCAGATCATTTACAGATGAAACCTCTCAGTTTTCATTACGCAGTAAAATGCACACAGGCAAGTTACACAAATAACAGTACCTTTAAAGGCGTTTCTTTCAGTGCTATAATGATGCTCAAATTAATTCAAGTGATTTTATTAGAGATAAAAATTATTGGAAATCCTGATTTCTTCTATGATGCCTCTAAAACTATACCTAAGTGAAACATTTTTACTTTAGATCCAGAAATAAAAACTTCTGGCATTGCTCATCATTAGAACTTTTTCCCTCAGGCTTTGTCTTTATTAGCAGCTTAAGAGTATATTTAGCACTGTCATATGTGAAATCTCTTCTGTTTGCTAAACTAATATGGGATAAAATGTCTTTTTTTACAGTGTTACTCATTCATTATATAAAAATGAAAGAAACTAGTGTGTGTATAGAACTACTCTCTCTTTTTATGACAAAAGGGAGGTGACAATACACATCCCGTAGGCACCCGGGGGTATTATGTAAGAGTCATTAGTGTAATTGATATCCATATAAAGAGTGTTGTATCAAACATGATTAAAATGTGCAATATATTACAGAGGTTCCAGTGTTCCAGCTGCTTTGTTATTATCTTTCTTCTGATAGATATGTTTCCCTTTCCTTGTGGAAAAGTCAAATTATTGCAGAAGAAAGGACCTTTTCCTTCTTTACTAAGGCCTGGTTTCTAAAAGGCATATCTTGTCCTGTATGTATGATTTTCTCACGTACAATGAGGTGAACATTTGCTGTATGTCCAGTCACGCAATAACAATTTAATCAAGAGAATTCCTTGTTTTATGAAGATATTTTATTAGGGATCATTTCCACAGGCTGCTAATAGGCCTTACAGTTCTTGTAATGGAATAAGATAGTCTCTTGATGGCATGCTACACCTTGTCAAGAAAACTGAAATCAGAAGAACAGATTTGATGGCTGCCTACAGCTCTGTTACACCAGAATGGTACTGCTCTCATCATCCTGGGCGACAAGGAGGTGTACATTTCTAGATTGGGGTTTCACCTTTCCATTCTTATCTTCTTGTTTGTTTTCTAAGTGTCATTAATACCTAGTTTTAAATGTTTCTTTTTGATGTCAAAGATGTCTTTCTTCAGTTCCCTTCTTTAAAGATACTCTCTCAATGAAATATTTTAGTAAGGATCTGATATTAGAAAGCAACCCCTCAAGTTAAAATCTTCCCATTTGCAGATATTAGCAGGCAGAAGGTGGTTGTCAGCTAAGAGGCAGCCTGCCTGGAGTTCAGACTGCAGGGGACCGTAGTCACAGGGTGAGATTTCCTATGGGAACAGCAGTTTCTAATGGATGATCAAGCATGAGCTTTCCACATTTATCTCTGCCCCAAAGTTGGAAGTCACTCTAGCCCCAACCCTGCAGGGTTCTTAAGCTCACACTGTCACAGTCTGTGCCTTTTAAGATTCAGGGTCTGTGATACAGTGTCACACAAGACATATTCTTCCTTCTGTGTCTGGTTTACATTGTAAAGTCTTTGCTCTTCTGGTTCTAAGCCCTGAGTCCCTTGTTGCCAGCTGAAAGCAGAACATTTACGTGTGAGTCTGTCATCATGTTTCTTGTCACAGCCATCAGAGTTTAGAAATAAGCCACTGGTAATGGTTTTTTCTTGATATTGCTAAATTAGGAGTTTCTAACTCTACCAAACTTTAACATCTTAGGTGGCATTTTCCGCAACAGGCATCTGTCCCAAACACAATGTGTTTGTTGATTAAGCTCCAACACTTTAGTCATTTCCAAGTAAAAGGTTATGAGGAGACGATTTCTCTCTTTGCCTGTAGAATATTCTTATTTCTTGCAAAGATCTTTTTCTGTTGAAATTTGGTAGGGTTGCAAGATTTGAACTGAAAAGGATGGACGTTAAGAAAGGGAATGCAGGAACAACAGAGTCATGTCAGAGGTAACAAGGAACAGAATGTGTCTGGAGGCAAAAGAACAAAAGGTAATCTTAAACTTCCTCCACAAACCTGGATTTGAACCCAAGAGTCTTGGGTTTCTTCCTGCTTCTACCATCAGCAAGTATTTTGTTGTCAGAGCATGTATCTCTTTCACTGTGCCATCCGAGTGCAAGTTAGCTCAGAGAGGACTGTGGCCAGCTGCTGGATTTTGCCTTAATGAGAGAAAAAGCTTTCCCTGGCTAATGGCATAAAGTGACCTTGGGGCCTCAGCCTTCCCTCTTCCCAGTTCAGGTACAGGGATAGGTTTGACAGTATGCATAGTGTTCGGGATCTAGTTAGGTTTGCTCTGCTGTGCTCACACGGCGCTGGTTCTTTTTCCTGGATGCACATTCTGACTATTCAAAATTCCTTAGAGTTTGTGTTTTCCAAAGAAGTCCTATGCAGGTTTACCATGCACCTGTCATACAACACAGATACTTCCTGTGTGCAGGAATGATTATGCCCAGAAATTGCAAGGGTACCATGGGAGAGGTGATGAGAATAGGACCAGTAAAAGGGAAAACCTTCACAAAGAGACCAGAATCTGCATGCAGTGACTGTCTCAGAGCTTGTTATTTGGGCTCAGAGTCACATAATGGAACGTTTCCTCTGCCTTTAGTGCTAGGTGGTTGTAACCTATGCAGTGGGGTGTCCCTGCTTATGGCAGGGGGGTTGGAACTGGATGATCTTAAGATCTTTTCCAACCCTAACTATTCTATGATTCTATGATTTATATTGTCTGCAATACTACATAAATAGCGAGTTTTCTGAAGGAGACAACAATGGTGTAATAAGAACACTGAAAGTGGGATCTTCCCTCTTACATGAGTGGAGTTATTGATTATAGAGAACCTGTTTTACAGCCAACACAGTGACTTTCCTGTGCAGTGACTGTATACATGCTGGAGTTAGCTAGGGACACGTGTGATTGCCTGAGAGAGGTGTTGCCCTCTACTATGGTAACCTCATTTCAAATCTGGTACTTCTGGTTTGCATTCTGAATAAAGTGATACAGCAGTGTTGCGCAAGGGGGTGTACGGGAAGAGTGGAAGCTTTCCTTCTTGTTGCGTATTCTGTGTGCAAGGTACTTTACACATCATGTTTCTTTTTAACCTCAGCCCTAGTCAAATTTATGACAACACTTGTACGGGTGAAACAAGCAATCTGCAGGTCAGGTTCAATGGAGACAGAACTGGGTAAGTGCACTTACTCTCTTGAAAGCCTTTATTGCTAAGTGTTTGTTTTCGAGAAAGAGAAATCCATGCTGCCCAGCTTCATTGCAAATTCTGGACTTGGAAGATGATGAAACAGGAAATTTCTATAGGCTGATAGAATGAACAGTTTATCTTTTAGCAGTGCCCTTCATTCAGACAACATTTCTTTTTCCTTTTCCCAATCTCTTGATTACTATACCAGTGCACAGTCTCCAAGGGAGGACTGAGTTTGTTGTTCTTTTAAGAAGGAAGCAACAACATTTTTCTCTATCCTGATGCTAATGCATGCTCCTCTCATTGTTTTAGCCACACAATAGGAAGTGCCTGTCCAGATGAGCACTTGGAGAATCAGTCTGTCCCTGTGTTAGGCAACATACCTTTCATGCTTGAGTAAAGCTGGAGCTTCACCTGCATGGAAGTGTGCACCCTCTCTGGACTTAGAAATCAGGGTCTGAGAATAAAACAAACTCGAATTAAATTGGTTTCATTTTGAAAAGTCAAACCCCATAAGACTTTAATACTTGGGTGTATGCTGATGAAATACCATGACTCTGAAGACTATTAATATTCATAGGGAGTCTGAAATAATTCATGACTTTCTGAAGTAATGTTAGATGATGTACGATGGTAAACAGTATCATTTACACTGAACCTTAAAAATTATTGACAAAGACAAGTTCCTAAACACTAGCTAAACCTTGTATTTGTTGTTATGATTTCTTGGTTTTATACTTCAAGCAGATTTTCAATTAACTCCACTGTATTGAGAGTAATTATTCATTTATTATAGTCAGCTTAGATATGGTAAAGATTAAAGGAGTAAAACAAATCATTTCGGTGACATAGGCTAGTGATACAGTGTTATTATTCTGATTCTTTGCATCTTGCATAAGGAAGATTTATAGCATCCATTTTTGAGTGATTTCTTGTTAGCGTGTATTTTTATAGGTATTTATTTGCTAATAGAAAGTGTTTTGATAAAGCAAGAAGCTATCTTCCACTCTCCCATTCCTTTAGGAAATAGAAACATTCCTAGAATAAAAGGAAAAGATGGTGGATTTGAGCAGCACGCATATTATACATGCAATAAAATGTACTTTCCTATTAATAAAAAAGAAGATGCATAGTATGGTGCCCCACTATACTAAGTTAACTACATGTGTTCGATGTTGAGAAATTAATGGCACGAAGCAGATGCCTTCAGTCATCTGGGAAGTGTAGTTTCCCAGTGTATGGCAACTGCATGCCCTGCAGTGTGTCATCTCACTTAGAAAGGGGTTTTACATGTTTATAAAAGTGTGTTAAATATTGGTAAAGTTTATTTTATGCATTATGCATAAAAGTTGTCATTAGGATTTAACAAAGCAGCTTGTGGAGAAAGATTAGAAATAAAATCTCTGTATACAAAACTGATTTGGATGGTTTAGCTAGATGGTTCTGACTGAAAAAATTTAACATTTCACTTACTGTTCTCAAACATTCAGAGAAAGCAGAAAAACAGCACTAACTGAGAAGGGTGAAATATGTGTTGTTATAGCCGTGCCTGGTAGGATCACTATTACAGAGGGTCTTTTAGTGTTTCCATTATAAATCCTCTTTATTCAGTGTAATATTGTGGTAATTTCAAATCACATTTGGCTTTAACTTGGCAAATAATCTGTCAACACAGAAATTCAGTTCATTTATATGTATGCATGCATTTATTCTTATATGTGCACAGACTATATCATGTTCACACGTTGCTGATGTATAGATTCTAAAATAAGCGATGATTGTAAAGCCACTGTTTTTTTGGTCCAGTTTTCCTAACCATCAGTTTCAAAGGAGATTACAGATGGGATTTTCAGAAGCACTTAGCATTGCCTTAAATGGTCCCATTTAAGTTAGTGGTAAAATTCCTAGGACTTAAATTGCAGTAAAATTAGGTCAATGCTGTTGAAAATTTCACCCCATTCTTTCAAAACCTGTTTAGGACTGTAGGTGTGTGGTGTGACTGACTGGTTTATGAGCACAGTGACATTCTGGTGGCACTTCAAGGAAATTATTCAGAGCTCTTTTGTGCCTCTGAACGTTCCCTGGCTAGATTAAAAACCTAAAGCACTAATCATGACACCTATATTAGATGTTTAATTGATTCAGTAGGGGGAAATTGTTTGCTTCTTTAAGAAACAGTCTTGAAAGGATGCTTTTGTGTTGGAGCTAAATAAAGAGAAAGACCCATTAAGAAGTGAGGGATGCCCCAAGTAAACAACATGGATGAATGTCATGGCCAGAGTTATATGGCAGTAGTGGAAGGTATATGAGAAGTGGAGGTATCAATAAGCATGCTGAAGAAACTCACTGACAATAATTACAAGGCACACTCTTGGTAGCCATACTTTGATTTTTATGAAGTTGTATATCCTGATTTTATTCCAGTTGGATAGCTTCATTTTTGCTGTATTTTCCTCACCCACGTGAGTCTGTGCCTAGTTAAGACATTATATGTCAGGTACCTTTATTCATATACTTTTTGCATGTTAGAACAGAACTTCTCCAAGGATCAGGGCCTGGAGCACCTTCCATATGGGGTCAGGCTCAGGATTTGGGAGGAAAAGAAAAAGAGACAAAAACAGGAAGAGAAGAAAAGAGAAGGCTTCAGGAAGACCTTATGTCAGCCTTCCAGTACATAAAGGGGGCCTACAGAAAAGATGGAGAGGGACTCTACCAAGGATTGTAGTGATAGGATGAGGCGTAATGGTTTTACACTGACAGAGAGGAGACTGAGATGAGCTCTCAGGCAGCTCTTCCCTGTGAGGGTGCTGAGGCGCTGGCACAGGGTGCCCAGAGAATCTGTGGCTGCCCCATCCCTGGCAGTGTTCAAGGCCAGGTTGGATGGGGCTTGGAGCAAGCTGCACTAGTGGAAGGTGTCCCTGCTCGTGGCAGGGGTTTGGAGCTGGAGGAGCTCTAAGGTCCTTTCCAACCCAAACCATTCTGTGTTTCTATTACAAAAAATGGAAGGTGAATTGCTCCTTGTTCCTGGATGTCCTTCTGGTTGGACCTTTAGCCACACAGAATTTATGTGTCATGTCATGAGGGGAGCAAATACATTTCTGAATGCTTGCAGAAATAGTAATAACGTAAGGGCTAGTGATATGCCTACAGACTCTGGGCACACTGAGGGGTTGGTTAGGGTGAGGAGAGCGTTTTCAAAGTGCAAAGCACCATATGGGTGCTGAAGTGTTCTTCTTCATCTCATTAGTATTATTGTTACAAAGTGGTTTTGAATTTCTTGGATAAAAATGCAGACATTACTACCTGCTGCTAAGGTTTAACAGCCAGTGCTTTTCTCCAGCTGTCAGTTTCCAAGTGAAAAGTGAAGTTAGAATAAAGTAAGACTGAAATACAAAGGATCTTGGTCTCTGAGGGGAAGGTGGGTAGGTGGTGAGAAGAGGAGCTCTTATAATTACCACCTCCTGAAAAGGTTTACAGGCAAGTTCTATTCATTTTCTTTTCTCCAGAAAGTAAACTTTAGAATAGATTCCTGCCTTCTGGAAATCAAAAAAATACCAAATCCCAAATCCCCAAAGTCCAATAGTGTCTGGAAAACTAGCTAATGGGAAAGTTTGTTACAAACAGGCTGGGACAAATATCAATAATCAAGTGAAGTGGGCACAGAGTGTAGGAAGTCAGTAAAGGCAGGTAATCTTATCTAGCTGAAAGAAAAGCTGCTAAAAAAATCATTGTAGGCTCCTTGTGGAAAGAGATGTGCCCAGCATGTCATATGGGAAAGATGGGAGAAATCCTAACAAACAGCTGCAAATCAGATCAGTTCCCCACTGCAAGAATGACTGGCTTCAGTTTCACTATGGCCATGAGATGTTTGCAAAGGCATGCTGAATGCAGATGGGCCATGCAAAGCTTGTTACTGACTGACAATACCGAGGTGGTTTACTTCAAGCATGGCCAGTCTTTTAGATCTCACTGAGAGCTGTAAAACAAGCCTAGTCTGCTGGGGAAAAGAAATAACCCAACATAAAATGAAAACCAACCAATCCCAAAACACTGCTTTGAAAGTAAAGAACTATTGATACCTGTTTTGTTGTTATTCTACCTCTTACAAGGGGAGTTTCACTTCCCTTCCCTGAGATAATTGATAAGGAAAGTGAAATAAGCAGAGCTGAGCAGCTCCAGAAATCACATGGGATGGTGGGGCTTCGATGCCAAGCACCCTCGTGGTATCTTCACTGCAGCAAGAGGCTGAGCCTCTGCGATCTGTGACACTGCACAGAGCAGGAGGCAGCTGGCACAGAGGAGCTGTGATTTATGAGAGCTAGACCTGTGCTCATTGAACACAGATCCACCCTGGCAGCACAACACGGAGATGTGAACGTGTTGCTGATCCGAGTGCTGTGCAGCTCATGTTATTGATTTCTAGTTCTCCAAGGGGAACAGCTTCTGACTGTAACGTGCTCTAGGCTTTTGAGCTCAAAGGTGCCTCCGTTAACAGGGATGAGGGAAAAAAACCCATGTGATTACATCTAAAATTGGGCTTTAAGAATATCTGTTGCCTTTGAAATCTGTCTTTCCTTTTACCAAGTAAATTCTCTGCTATCAGCCCAGCTTATGCCACATCTGTAAGTGAAAGGCATCAGTGATGATGGCCTTTGAGTTTCTCTTGGTAGGAACAGATTTGGAGCTAGCAGATGGGGACTCGCAGACTAGAAGGGAAGAGAGAAAGTGGAAAAAGAGGTGGGAGAGAAGCGGTCCCTTCAGTGACAGGGGAATCTTGAGACAACTGGGCTGTCACATTTTTTGGAAGGCGATGCTTGCTCTGATGGGTGGAAAGCATCTTTGTGAAGGAGCATGTGCATGGGAGGATGCATTTCATAGGATATAAAAGGAAAGATTTGGGCTTGCAGTTCATGCCTGTCCCTATGAAATTCACTGCAGCTGTGACTGGAGATTGTTACCAATAGGTCCCAGGTCAGGCAGCTCAAAGTGTGCTCCATACACCTCCAGGATGTAGCCTCTGGTCTCTCCAAAAACCTCCACACTGAAACGCATTCCTTGCTGGAAAATAAAGGAAGATAACTGGGATCCTCCCAGGACTTTGCTGACAAATTATGAACAGCTGAATGCAGGAGCTGGCTTGCTCCAGCATCAGGCTCCAAGCCATAGGCAAGGTGCAGTCAGCCCTTACCTGGATGACACAGATTTCATTGGGCTCCACTAGCATCTTCCCAAACTCGTTTGTGATGAGCAGTTTCCCTTGCTGGGGCACTGTG
>JBCJKH010025601.1:0-12106 GCA_039877255.1 Loriculus beryllinus
TTAAACTTCATGAGGCTGGCATCAGCCCACCTCACAAGCGTGTCAAGGTCCCTCTGGATGGCATTCCTTCCCTCCAGGGAAACAGATTCTAACTTATGACAATACAATCACCCTCTAAAATAACAGTCATCAAAACATATCAGACGGATATAGATATACATATATATAAAAGAAAGAAAATAAAACCTCAGACTGGTTACAGCACTATCTTGATCTAACTTAGATACTGCAACAAGCCTAAGTGTCTCCTATTACTGAATATCATTGCTATTTTTAGTGCAATATTTAATGAAGAACTGAAGTTTAAGTAGAGCTGGTAAGGTGATGGTGATAAAGTGAGTGGAGTTTGGCAGAATACATAAAATGTCAAAATAAAGTGAAAATGGGAAAAGAAGTCAGCCTGTAACAAGCTATGTTAATATTTGCTTTTTCCTTTTTTCCACAGGCTGATGAAGATGCTGATACAGATCATTAATGCTCTTAAATTGTCATCATGTTAATGTCAGTCATAGTGTATAGGCTCATTTGATCTTATCATCCTAAAATGCTGCTGAAGTGTGCTGTACCTTGTTTTCTTTTGGTATGCCTGGTTTCACTCACCCTTAACCACCTTTGTTCTTTTCATAAATCATGACAAAGATGGATGGAAGGAGAATGAAACAAAGTCCAGAGACATACCTGCTGCGTCAGATCCTTGAACAGTGTCAAAGAGAACATTTCCAAAGGGCCCTTACCTGCAAAAAACACAAATACACCAAAGCCCCATAAATAACTCTCTGTTCCCCCTTTTCTGTCTCTGAAAACAGCAAGTGCTTCTTAGAAAACTTTTCACCTGTGGTAAAGGGGTACTCAATGATTTACAGGCATCACAGACTGCTGCAACCCCTCCAAAACATACTGAAGAAAGAAAAAGAGTCAAGTAAAAGGGTGATCACTAGCTTTAGTTCACCTGAAGGTGACACTGTGGCTAGAGCAGGAGCCCCTGATATGTTCAGGCCAATTCCCAGCACATCAGAGTGGTTATTGACTGCAACAAGCTACATCTCTGCACTCAGGCTGATCCTGAGCTCCTGTAAACAGGGAGACAGAGCTTCCTGTATGAAAAAGAGCAGGTCTGGAAGAGACGCTTATAGCCTTGGTGGCAACAGCATGATGGTCACAGTAATGGACAGGAGGGACAAGCAGGCTCCAGACATGATGGAAGCACATTTGCACTGAGAACCAAAGAGATTCCGCAAATTCTCCAGCAACCCAGAAAGCTGCTCTGCTGACTGAAAGGACCCAGCCCACATGACTCATGGTGAGAAGTGGAACTTGGTTTACATCCCTTTTTGGTTTCCAGCCCATCTTGTTTGCTTATGCCACTAGGAAAACTAAATAACAATAAAAAATATCTACTAAAACATGGGGTTTGTACATCAAATTCCAAGTTTTGGGAATGCTTGTGTTAAGCAGACAACCTGCAGATCCTGGCTGACTTGGACTCACATCAGAGCGGTGTTAGGTCAGTACTGAAATCACTATGTGTCTATTGGGTTTCATCAGCAGGTGTATGTCATGATTGGTTTTTTTTACGCACCCATATCTAAGCAATTTCATGACTTAAAAATCAAAGCTAACTAACTGAAACAAAAAGTTTGAAAAGGTCACATTTTTTATTTTCCCTTATTGCAGGAAAATGCCTTGGGTTTTAGGAAGCAACTGGTAATACGCATAAATGTTTCCCTCATTTCATGAAAAGGTGAAATTTCAAAGTGCTAAGAATGGCTTCTGATGGTCGAGAAGACATCCCTTCTAACCCCATACTCCTTTGTAACTGTAAAAGGCTTAATGAGAAGAGCACTATTCCAATTCTAGCCTTCTTACACCTGAGGTGAGACTGCAGAAAGAACAACTGGCTTCATTCAGTGTCTAGGAATGCTTCTTCCCTACAATATGCTGTATCACATTTCATGACCACATTCATCCACCATCTTTCAGCTAAAAGGTAGTCACACTATCCTAAGTAACCCTAAGAAAATCCATGTTAAGACAAGCACTGCTACAATCCAATCTGAGAAGCCCAGTAATACTGCAGATCTGCCTCTCAACAGGGGTTCCTCACTCTACTTAAATAAAATGTACACTACTTTAAAAACCAGAAAGATTGCTATGCTTTTAGCACTTTCAGCATCTCCAGAATTGCCACGTACAGTATAACCCTCGGCTTTTATAGATACTGTCATAAATTCAAACATCCCTTCAGAGAAACATCCAGTCATAACAAAAATCCAGATCAACTTTGCATGCAGCCTAGTGTATCAACACCCACATCATAAAATTCACCACCGGTGATGGTATTATGTGGTGTAAGAGAGACATGGAGCTCCTGGGGTAAGTCCAGTGAAAGGATACAAGAATAATGAAGGGTCTCTCATATGAGTAAAGGCAGAGGGAGCTGGGCCTGTTCAGCCTAGAGAAGAGAAAGCTGAGGGGGATCTGATCAACGCATGTGACCATCTGAAAGGAGGTTATCAAGAGGATACGGCCAGGCTCTTCCTGGTGGTGCCAGATGATAGGATGAGAGGCAACAACATAAAGTAAACCACAGGAAGTTCCACCTGAACATGAGGAAGAATTTCTTTACTGTGAGGGAGGCTGAGCATTGAAATAGTTTGCCCAGAGAGATTGTGGAGTCTCCTTCCCTGGAGATATTCAAGAGCAATCTGGACATAACCCTGAGCGATGTGCTGTAGGTGACCTTGCTTGAGCAACGAGGCCGGATGCGATGACCTCCAGTGGTCCCTTCCAATCTCAACCATTCTGCGATTCTGTATTCAGCATAAAATTTCATGGGATATAGAAAACAAAATCTGAAGCAAAGGCAGGCAGAAACAATACTGTGTGTTTTCAAATTACAGGTTCTTTTTCACTAGCTGTGGAGAAACAAATGAAACTGGCTGGTGGCAGCTCACAGCGGTTTAACCACTGCTTCATTACCTGTACGGGATGCAGCAGAGCTGGATTAAGTGATTTTCAGTATTATTTACTTCTGCAACAGAAATTTGCATGGAAATGCTTTGTCCTAACTGCTATGTTCTGAAATTACTTTTATGATAACCACTCATTCTTCTTAAAACTTGATGCAATTTCCCAGCTTGCTCCTGACACCTCTCCCATGTCTCCAGCTTCGTAACTTCATTACTCATTCTTGTGATGTTTCTGCTGCTAGCTAGGATTATTCTGGAGAGTTATTTGGCTGCAAAGAAGCAAATGAATGTGAATGAGAGGTCAAAGGCTAAGACTGACATAAGCTGTCTTGGTTAAATGACAAACCTCAACTTTATTTAGCTGTTACTCCAGAAATAAGGAGTCACTGCATAGATAGAGCCACTTCCTCCACCCCAGTCTAATAATGGCACACCAGACCTTCACAGTAGTCAGAGAATCCACTGCTTGGGCTCTACTTTCTATCCTTGTCTATACCTCCTTTCAAGTTCAAGCTTTGCCATAACACAATACAGTGCCAGCTATGAGAACCACAGGGGACCCTGCAGGTATGACCAAACACGAGAAAAGTGAATCAGAAATTACAGCTCTATGGATGACACTCTGAGAAAGGCAGAAAAGCCATCTGATTTAGATTGAGTTACTCTTTGCTAGGTAATTCCTTCTGCATCTTTGAATCAGTCAACAGCTAACTCACAACATGCAAAAGCTCCTGACTGCAGTGGAGCAAGAGTTTGACCCTTGGTCTGGCCAAGGTGGCAGAAGAAAAAGCTGAAAGCCACCATGCTTGGCACACAATTCTCTCAGCCTTTCTGACTCAAGCTCAGGTTGTTAATTTTACAAGAGCAGAATGGAATCTTATTCCAGACATGATTTTCAGCTGGAGCCAGCGGAAAAAGGTAAAGGAAAATAAAACGTCAACTTTTTGATGCATGTTTCTCAGTAAACACACTTTGCTGTAATATCACTATTATTTGCAAAAGCTCTGAATTTAACTCTTCCAGCTCCACCAAACTGACACAAGAAATAATAACCTTCGTCATAAAGATTTATTCTTTAACCAGTTTAGTTGCTACCTTCTGTACACTCAGGAACAGTGACCTACAGTCAAAGAATGCCTGTGCTATAGAATTGTTGTTTACAGTACACCATTTCTCAGCAGAGGAATAGGAAATCTTTGTATTCGCAGAATCATAGAATAGTTAGGGTTGGAAAGGACCTCAAGATCATCCAGTTCCAACCCCTCTGCCATAAGCAGGGACACCTCACACTAAACATTGCTACGCAAGGCTTCAAAGAATCTGTGCAGATTATAGCATGTTATCTGTTCTCTGACTGATTGGCAGAAGATTATAATGGCTTGTAGGAATGTAAAAGATCAAACCAAATAAATGAGGGCAGATGCTAGAATTAACTCCTTCTATACCTCGACCTTTTAGAAATCATTCACAAAACTCTGAACACAACATTATCTGAACATAAATACAGCCTCAGTACAGTTTGTTGGCAGTGACAGGCGAGATCAATTATTGGAGACCAAATGCCAACAGTAAAAGGGTATGTCAGTCAGTATTTCACTGACTAACTGCCCTTATCTGAAGCTCTCATGCTTCACTGGGTGAAAATACAGCCATTGATCTTGGTGTCACAACTCAAATTCTTCATATATCAACTAGTCTTTTTCCCCCCTTTTCAGCTGAATTTCTGGGCCACTACTTATTTTTATGATCAATATTTCTATCACTCTCACATGAACTACATTTTTATTATATTAACCTTTAACTACAATTTTTAACATATCTGTTTGGTGTAATGTCACATGTTTTAACTCAACATCTCTTTTACAAGTGTCAGAGCTACAGCTGAAGTTCAGGTTTCTTAAAGCATTCATAGAAAAACTACTTTTATTAGCAGATAGATGTACTCGACGCAGTGCTCTCAAGGAGTTCTACAGGGCTGTGGAGCTGTGCTTTCAAGGATTCATTTTCCCTTTCCAGGAATTCACAGCTCAGCTGTAAATATTTTTCTTAGAAGAAGAGGTTTTGTTAGTGATTGATCTGACTGCTTTACCTTCAAGCACTGAAGTGCTGGAAATTTGCATGACAAAAATCCATCTATGCAAATAGTCCTATGTTTGTAATCAGAGACTGTCAAAATAAAGTGCTAAACAAATACAAGTACTCAGAAAGGATTTAATGTATATGGCGTATATGAATCAGGTCCCTGACTTGCTTTATGGTCTTGGCTGAGGCACTCGAGCTCTCTGAATTTCACTTTTCCTGTTTGCAAATTAGAGATATGAAGGACAACCTACTTTCATTAGGTCCTCTGGATCTACAAATGAATGAAACCATATTCCAGAAGTAGTAAATGTAATTCTCCAATGTACATTAAGTGCTCTGCGAGACTACCCATTAATAAACTAACTGAAGTTAAATGTACTGAGATCTTTAAATAAAAAAGCATTAGATGGACAATTAAAAAATATATAGATGTGGTAAAACCCATTACTATCTTAGGGGATAAGTTTTAAACTAAGAACTTGAGGGAAATTATTAGAAACACAATAAAACTCTCTCCCCTATTAGTATAACATAAAGCTGTCTCACAGAGCTCATTTGCTTGGCTTAGTGAAAATTACAGAAAACTATTACTCATGATTTTAATGTTCATCTTGGAACTAGTACTAACAAGGTAATTTCTTGGTTATTTGATTAGCAGAGATAGAATCCTTTAACTATATAGGTTTTACTGATCTAGAACCATTTTTAATCTTGCTTTAAGAACTATTAGAAACAAAAATCAGTGAGCGACACTAAATAATGCAGTCAAAGACTATTGTATTTTAATTTTTTTAATTATTATTATTTAAAGTTTCAGTGTATTACATTAGGGTTACAATTTTAACACAAAAGTTGATATCTCCCAAAGGAAATTGATCTACCCCGAAATGTTTCGTCAGTGATTGCCTTGCTCCGTCCTTATCCAAATTGTCAAAGCAATTTCATTATAAACCCCACATAAAACAGCACTAAGGGGTAATGGCAGAATGGCTTTGGTCCCTGTAGGACTATCTCAAGAAAAATAATTTCAGGCAAAGAGGAAACAATGCTTTGTTCTTGTGCTGTGGGAGAGAGGTTTGTCTGTCTTGGCTATGGCTCCACACAAACAGGGGCTACTTAACGCTGGGAAAACAGCATGCTATACGCGAGTTCCTTCATTTAGGCATCCCAGAACAAGAGTTTGATGATAACGGGATTGACTGATATGTAATGAGGCTTTATTTCTCAGATATAGAGAGCTCTTCAAGGGAGGAATGCAGTGGGAGGATGGGAGGGTAAAAGAGCACATTCCCACGTGCCTGCATGCACAGACGGGTGGGACGGAGATGCCTGTTTGTACATAAATAACCCCTCAGTTACAGTCGAAATTTTCCTCTAGCTGTCAAAACCTGTACATTTAGCATCACTGTGTAGACTTCAGAAAGCAAGATGTCACGGCTGCTTTCTCTAAGGGAAGATGAAAAGCTGTAAGGTTGGGGGATTTCCTTCATAGGAGGCAGAACCCATGAAAACACTTGGTTTTGCACTAACTGCTAAATTAAAATATTAATTCCACAGCATCCTTGTACATAGGACAAGAGGAGAGAACACATGGACCTCATTTATGCTTAGAACCTTATTTGGAGGGGAGAAGAGACAGAAAAAGGTGCAAAGTAAAAAGCAAATAAAAATAAATGAAAGGGGAAGAAGCACTCTACAGACCATGAAATACTCATAACTATACTATGCATTAGATAATATAATCCCTAGACAGCAAAGATTTCAGAAGAAACCTGAAACATTTAGACTATACAAAGACAAAAAGTGATCATGTTTAACTGATGAACACAGAGAGAGTCAGTAAAGGGGTCACTGGTTGGGGGAATCTTGGTTCTATTTCTGGCTCTTGTAGAAGGAAAATTACTTCACTTCCCTGTGCCACAACAGAAGAACATGAAAAAAGACTACAGGACTGCACAAGGGAATTTTTGAGGTTTAACATTTAATGAAGGTCCTGAGATTCTGGTGTGTACACCACCACAACAGCCACTAGTATTATTAAAATGGAAGAACAATTTCTATATGGCTGAATTATGACCTCCATGCAACTACACTTAAGAGTTTATTCCAAAAACATCTACTGCCAAGTTTGCACGTTACTCAAGTTCACTCTTCTAAAATGTAAGCTTTTATTAAAATGCACTAATTTAATTTGCCAGATTTTAGGCCATTATTACCTGCTGTATGTAAAAATCCATTTCATGGCAATGTTCCTGCTGCAGAAAGCCTCAAGATAAAATAAACTTTTTAAAGGAGTGGATCGATGAACACAACTTTCTTAAGTGTTTCCTGCAATTCTGACACCTCTGTGCCTTAACAGTTCAGTCTCTCTGTCCTCTTGCTGTATTCATATCCCATGGTGGATACACAAGATTTAAATCTAATTTAGGGAAAACACTGTATTCTGGATGTAAAATACATCATTATCAGTGGCCACATCAGTATACGAGGCCATCACATCAGTGAGTCCTACATAAATAGTAAAAGTTAAACATGGAAATGGATTGATTAGCTATTTTTCTTCCCCTTCTATGTAAAAAAATACCTAATATGTAGAGTAGAAAAAAGTCATCTCATCTGAGATGAAAATTAATGCATTATTTTCTATTCTACTGCCCATCTTTGGATGCCAGTAGAGGAAACATCAATGGCAAATATCACTCAGCCCCTTGTTTCTGCTGGAGATAGCACCACCCCAATCCAGAGAAGTGTGCGAAAGATCCCACAGTGTTACAGATAGTGTGGCTACATCTTCAATATGACTCACAGGCACTTTTGATTTTGGCACTGATATAGGTTTAAAAAATGAACAAAACCAGACTCCTTCTTTACCCTGGTTGTGCTGCACAGTACAAGTTCTTCAGGGTACTCTTCCTGTTTACAGAGAGAGAACAAGTGTGAAACTAAAACCCAGATACAAATCTTTTTCTGGATTAGAATGTCAGAATCACATTCAGTATTTTACACATCAGCTTCAGTTCAGCTCTTGATTTTTTTGAGTCATTAAGGCTTTCCCTTACTGTGCTCAGGACCTTGGTACTTTTTATGGCTGGTTCTGCCATAAAGAGAAATGAAAAAAAAAGACTCAGTAATGAATTGAATATCTATATAACATTAACTCCATAAACAGGCAGCAGATTCCTTGTCAGTGATAGAGGGTTTCCATGGACCTAAAACTACACTATCCATGGGTTCGCTCCAAACAGCCGTGACTTTTTTAGACAGTCACATAGTGATAGGACATGGGCTAATGGCTTTAAACCGAAAGAAGGTAATTTTAGATTAGACATTTAGAAGTGCTGAGGCGCTGGCACAGGTTGCCCAAAGAAGCTGTGGCTGCCCCATCCATGGAAGTGTTCAAGATCAGGTTGGATGAGGCTTGGACCAACCTGCTCTAGTGAAAGGTGTCTCTGCCTGTGGCAGGGGGGTGGAAATGGATGAGCTTTAAGGTGCCTTCCAACCCAAACCATTCCATGATTCTACAACTTTCACACAGCTATGGAGGCACCACTGAACCTCTCCAAAAGGTCCTCTGTCTGGCTTTGGAGCAGTAGAAAGCATCAGCCACTGGTGATCTCCATCACTTACAGCAGCCAAAGAGCACCCTGATGCATACAGTTTAAACACAGGGTCCATTAAGGGAGAGGGTGGAAACATAATTTATATCTAACCAGTTGACACTGTTCATCAGTATACTTCACCTGATCCCTAAAAGCACAAGGAGCATATGCAGCAATTAGATACAGAGTAGCTTGTGGCAGGTCACTAACCAAAAGCAGCTTGCAGTGAACCAGGGAGAGAAAGGAAAGACAGATTACAAAATATCGATAAAACGAACGTGACTGTCATTAATGATGGGATTAACTCTCTCAGCCCAACAACAGCAGCAAAAGGGAAAACTGATATTCTATTTAGTGTCAGCTTCCATCTGTTCTTGTCATATAAATGTCGTTTTGCCAATCTTTTTTTGCTGGAAAAAATATTTTGAAGTACTAAGAAACAATACTTCAAAGGGGAAAAAATCAATTTTGAGAGAGGTGAGGACAGGTCCCTGTCAAAGGTGATAAGAAAAAGGACATTAAAAAAATCTAGATATTTATATCACACGACAAAAAGCACTTCTATACCGACATGACCAATTTGAGTTACTTTATTGCACAGTTAAGGTGATGGCGTATGTTATCATTTTGCCTGAAGAGCAGAAAAGATACTTACATTTTGGCCTGTGAAATATGCTATCACCAAGCAGGTTAGAAGGAACTGTATTGAATTTCTACAACCGCATTCTCATGAGTCTGCATTTCATGCACCCTAAGCAAAGTGTGAGCACATTGCATTTGAAGGATTTCATTTCTCTGGTTACAGGGTTTGTTGAAAAGAAGCCCCTAATGCTGGTGCTAACTTTGGGTCAAAGGGGGCATTGAATTCATTAAAGTCCCTCTTTAAAATAAACAACTTTAAAACCTACTCTCATGCTTATACCTAAGAATCCTGGAAGTCTGGAGAATACTCTGTAAATCTGTTTCTAAATGCAAAGCATGTAGAGGAAAACAGAAATCCCTTTAATTAGTTCTTAACTTGCTTTTTGAGTAACACATATGCAAGGGTTTCAATTGTATTTTCTCTTATTGTTAGTACTTGTGAACACTTGTGGTTCATTGACTGAGCCTCATTACCCCTGGAGATTGTTTGTTCATCTGTTTGTCAGAATTTAATTACTGGAGCACAACCACTGAAATAAGGACGTTTATGCAAGAGCCTGATATTTTTCCCTTCTCCATGTACTGTAGGTAGCTTTATTTCCTCTCTAGAAAATTGCTCTTAATCAGCTTATCACTGTGCAGAACAATAAATATCATAAGGAGGGGTCTATCAAGACATGAGTACCCTTCTGTGGCCATCTCTGAAAATCTACTTTCTCAACCAAATGGGTGAAGAACTCAGCAACTCCTGACCCTTTTACTCAAAACCAGAAAGGCAATGGCTGTGCTGCACTCACTGGTTACAAACTCCCTTTCCCAGCTCCATCACTAAAGCAGAAAACCCCTGAAACATGTAAAGCAGCACTGCAGGTGTCAAAAAGGAATCGCAAGCCAGGCAGAAGCAGCGCATTAGATTGCCCACTTGCTCTTCATCAGTAATCTATGCCCTTAGTCCCCCAAGAAGACTCCTTACAAATTCAGGCCAAGGGACACTTCTTGTGCAACTCTTGCATATCTCTACAACCACAAAGATGACTCTTGACTACACTTCTGAATAATGCACCTGTATCTGTATATTCAAATAACCAAGAAATCAAAGCCTCACAGCTCCACCTTTCCTCACCTACGGAGAAAACCACAGGCTCACATTTCACCTACCTGCCACACAGCTTGAGTCATTACCTTTAAATATGTATCACAAAAATGAGGGCAAAATATGTAAGATCCTGCATGTTTCAACTAATAAAATGTCTTGAAGGCACAAATTTCCAGTGCTTAGACAAAGTATTGATTTTTATCAAATACCTTGGAATATTATTTGCAAATAAGCCTTTCTTCATAGGCATTAAATTAAAAAGTAAATCATCTATTCTATTAACTTTTACATTAAACATCCTTAACTAACAAAACCTGGTAAATCACAGAACAAAACAGAAATCAACCTATAGAAAATAATGTTATTTCAGTAAGACACACCCATTCTTTACCCACAATTCTGTCTTCTAAGTAGGGAGACTCACTTTTATCATTTGCTAACACACATTCAAGCTTAGGATATCAGATAGGAAAGTCAGAGACACATGTTGAGAGGTCAAAGTGAACTTTCTAGTATCCAGAGAAACTAAAGGTTATTCTTTAGCATTTGGTGTGGAAACATATCTCTCACAAGCTGAATCCAACCAGTGTCTCCCCACTATTTTACAATCACCATAAATGAGAATGGTCTCCTAGTATTGCTGTTTTAATGGCACTACTTAGCAGCATTCAAGGGTGTAAAGTAGGACTCAAGAGGCTGAGTCTGAATGCATAATAAAGAAGCATCTGAAGCTTTACTGGGTTTATTAAATTGTTTATGGCTATTTCAACAGTAGCTGTTAAATTAATCATCCTAAAAACAGAAAAAAAGGCAGGAGAAGAGAATAGGTAACACTGAGTATTATCACAATCTTAATATGAGTGTAATAATAATGCTACGCTTTATTTTAAAAGTCGATTCCTGAAGTCCTATTTATACGGGCATCTCGGTTTTCATTTTCAGACAAAATGCCAGTTGAATAAAGCTTGGAGTGACACGAATTGTTAAGGTTCAGATATCAATAGGCAACTAAAAAGGATGCAACTATAAGAAAAAATAAACCCCTCACTTTTTAAGCCTCTGAAGATCTCGCAAAGGCTGATTCATGAATTTCCGAGCGGCTACACTGACATCACCACTTCAAAGCTCGCTTTTTGTTCGCCATGCATCTAGACTAGAAAAATTAATTTCCTGAATCTTCTGAGTCATTTCATTTAACAATTTAGGAAGACAAACTATACAGGCGGCCCTTCTACTGCCCGCTGCGGCGAGCAAAATTGTGCAGATAAACAAAACAATTATCAGGGCATGCAGGAGGGATGGATTCAAAGAACTGCCTTTAGTAGTTTGTTAAAAACACAGTCAAATTAATGAGCGAGTAGCTGCCTGAGCTACCTGGGCACACTAGCCACTTATAGACACAAGGATGCAGCTCGGCAATGGGATGGGCTGATCGATCCCATTGCTCCTGGTGTGGAGGAAAGGACACGCAGCAGACACCTTGCATGGGCATAGGGGAGAGACTGAGTGATAAGGGGATGTGTCAGGTTTATCTCAGATCATCTCAACTGCGAGCTTGTAGACCAGAAAGCCAACCCTGTCCTGGGCTGCTTCACCAGCAACATGACCTTCAGGTCAACGGAGGGGACAGTCTAATGTGAGGCATCCCTGCCCACGGCAGCGGGGCTGGAACTAGATGATCTTACGTTCCTTTCCAACCCTAACTATTCTATGATTCT
>JBCJKH010025602.1:0-10131 GCA_039877255.1 Loriculus beryllinus
GTTGTCAACACATGCCCTCAAATGACTCCCTAATGCTCATCTCATTGGACAAAACCAGGTCCAGCCTAGTGAAATATCCCTATCACATACAAACAGACGTGACATAATGTCCTGTCAACAGTTTTGCTCTACACGTCTACTCCTGTTTGTGCACCAAGCTAATGTATACACAGCAGAAGAAAACTCTGGTTTAGAATCTCCATACTTTTAAAAACAAAACATTGATGATAAAGACTTTCTAATGTGAACCATTAACTAGGAGCAGGAAGAGTAGCAGATTTCATGAACTTCAAATACATGAAATTCAAATACTCTGAGAATTATCCATAGTTATTTTAAAAAGCCTTTTAAAAAATTTGTGTATTTAGGGCCCTAGAGTGCGCACCTTAAATGTGTAAATGTTTCATATTCTGCATCACCTTATACTTACTTAACTGCAACATAGGTACAACACTGCTGAAAAACACAGTTGCAGGCTGAAAAAACAGTAAAGAGAACACTCATTCATCTCCAGTATACATTCACATGTTCTTGCATCCCTAAATACACTCTAATTGCAGCAGCTGGTTTCAGTCATGGTCTTACCCAGATGCTAGCAGGTCACTGACAGGGTTCCAGGCACAGATGAACACCTCTGATTCATGGCCCCGAAGGACTGTTGCTTTGTTAGGAGGAATTTCAACATCCCCATCAATTTCCATTGGCTTTGAATGATTATCTGTAAGGAGATATACCAGAATAAGTAGTTTGCAAGATGCTGCTAGGTCTGCTTTAAAAATAAGCTTGCTACCCATGGCCTAAAGCTTACAGTAACATACAAACTATAAATAATATTCTTTGCTGTGTCACTGGCCATATTAATCTATATTCTTCCCTATGATGATTCAGATTTATGCTATTTCCTCAAAATTTAGTGCTTGCCAAAATATTTTGTATAAGAGTATGTAGCTTTTCTTCCAAAAAACAGTTAGCATTTATTTCAGTATATTTTTTTTTTTAAGCTGGCTTCATTAAAAATGACTTAAATATTTATTAAAATAGCAGACTGCCAGATTTGAGTAAAGCTTTATGCTGTTCTTTTAATAAAGTAACACACAGAACATATATTTTCTGCCAGTGTCCTGAAAGTAGTATGTGTGCTACTAACAGATGAAAAATATACCATGTAAGGGTCTCATTGCCTGAGCATGGCAGGGAAACAGTGAATGATCAGCTTACCAAGGGTACCATAACATATGCAAAAGTACCAACTGAGCATACTGCATGCTGTAATGCTGGGGTTCTTTAGACTACAGTGTAAACTAACTTTGTTTTTATAAAGCTCTTTTATTTCCTTAAGGAAAAAAAGTGAATTTACAATGATGAATTTCTCTTAGAGGCAGCAATTCATTCCCATTTGCATCATGAACATTTTCACTCCAGATTTTCATTGCTTCAGTATGTATCTTCCTCATTCAGCTCAAACTACACTTCCTGGCAACAACACAAGATTATTATCCTCAAGACACAACCAAGGACAGGTACCACACTGAAACAGCAGACAGCAGATGTTACAGACAGAAGTGTGGCTCATTTTGCAGAAAGCACATCCAAGAGTGGATGGCTGCCAGGCTGGGGGGGAAAGGCAGCCTCCTTTTATCTAATCGATGCCTTGGCCACCTGATCATCTCTGATCAAAATGCAAGTTCTCTTTCTGGGTTCTTTTGGTTAGTCATTCTTTAATGACATATGGAGATCCATAGGTTTACAAGTGCAATAATTATGCTTCTTTACTGCCACATGTTTATGGCTTTTAAAATCAGCCATCTGTCCTGATACTCAAACTCTGCTGAGCTACTGCCCATCGAATGGCAGAACAGAGTATGACGCTGCCATCGGAAGGAACCTCTCCAGATTTCTACCCAGGCATTCAAATACAAGTGTTTAGCTCTGCCTAATCTATGCTGAGTCACACAAGTAGCACTTCTCATTGCCTATTTGGTTAGGCACCCTATTAACTATGTCTGTGCCATATCTACGCCACAGATGGAATAGAATTCACACACAATTCAATGAGTGGCATAGCACTGAGTATCAAAATCAGAAAGCAACTAACAGCAGCTTCACAGCTCGCATTTCTAATTCAAAATCTCTATATTTTTAACTATACTTTAAAGATATTACAAATGCCTCCCTGTGCTAGGCATTGTCCTAAATAATTTTGTCTATATAACTACTAAACTGAATACCGTCACAACACACTAGTACTCGAGATTTAGCCCAATATTAGCAGCTGGGAACTCTGATATGATATTTTGAGCAATCAGGGCAATGAAGAGCAAAGCATTATTAAAATCCACCAGAAGACAGAAGTCTAGAACTCGCAATCTTCTATTTCTCAGCACAGCACAGAATTGCCAGGTTTAAAACATATTTCCATGAGAAAAACAGCAGCACAGTAATGACTGTGAATTCATCTGTGTCCTGCTCACAATGTGAGTAAATCAAGATCTCTGAAATGCTGCAAGTTGAAAAATTTAAATGAGATATTACTCTCACCATATATGATCCTACTGTTACCTGCCTGCCTCTAAAGGCAGAGCTGCTTTTCACTCTTGAATAAAACCAAATGACAGTTTGGAAGCAGCATTACTCCAAGGTTCCAAAGTCATGATGTCCTATCAGAGCAAGGCCATCTAACATGCAGAAATACTTTTTGTACATGGCCAGATGGAGGGACCTAGATACACCCTTCAAATGCTACTAACTGCTGTGAAAAAAAACCCCCACAAATTGTCATGCTGCAGAAAAGAAATCTTGATTGACTGCTACCTGCATTAGTACATGCAAGACTGACTAGCCTTTGGGAGCAATCAAATACCTGCAGGATTATTTTCTATTGTCTTACAGTAATGACTTTGACACTACAGCTTCGGTTGTTCAGGAGAAAAAAGAGGGAAAAATGAGGACTCTTTCAAAAATCACTCACAGATGTTCACATTACATGTGTTCTCTTCCTGTTTTCATCAGTAGTCAGGAATGTTCATATTTAGAGTATTACTGATAAGCACAAAATTTAAAATGCCCCATTGAACAAACAGGGCAGTTCATGCTTCTGTGATAATGCTTCAGGCTCTTCTCAGACTCAGATAGAAACTAGCAATATAAAATGGATATGATTATGGTAACAACAAACTGCAGAAACCCCTGAGCACAAGACAGCACCGTCTGAAGAGTGCTGAGCTCCTTACACAGCACGAGCTCCTTGCAAGCCCTGGTTGCATCTGAAAACTTGGCCTCGCTATGGATGCAGCTACAATGTATGCATGGGGAATGAGAATAAAAAGATAAGTAAGGCATGTATCAAAAATAGTCTTCTTTAAAAAATAAAGAAAAAAGTCTCTTCAGAGTGAAAAGTACTCGGTTAAGACTCCATCTGCACAGAGAATGCCTCTGGGGAGGTCTCTGAAAGAGAAGGCAATTCTACCACATGCAACAGTCCCTCATAGGTGAAAACCCAAGTCTGCAGGACACATAGTGAAGGGTTCTGCCCAAAGGTTAACACAGACCACTTTCTAAATGCCACAGGATCTTTGGTTAAACCTACACTATATTCTTCGAACTTTTTTCTTCAAATGTATTCAAAATCCCACATCACTGGAAATTAGAAGTCATATCCCCCAAAACTAGTAGGATGAAGTTTGGTTTGTTTTTTCTTTTTTTTTTTTTTTAAATATAATTCTAACATACCAATGAGTAATATTAACTATTTCCTTCAAATTAAAAAAGATATATTTTTAATATTTTACCAGTGCTAACTCTGTCTTTTCTCAGGAAATGTGGGGTTTTTTTTTACTTAAATCTTTGACGGGCCTTTCACTGAAGTTGTTTTTTACGCCTGTAGTTACAATAAAGGAACTGGGCTCAGCCTTTTTCCAGAGGTTTGTTTTCTTAAACCCAAGCCAATTTTTGCAAATATAATGAAACAAACGACGCTAAAAATATTTGAGTTGGAAAACAATTCAAAGCTTGGCTCCACTTCTACATGCCATTTTTTATCTTTTCTACTAATTTCTGAAGTGACTCAAAGCTGAAAACATTACTCAGGAAGCAGCAAGAGAAGGCAGCAATTTTAGTTATTTAGTATTTGAATCTGCACCTCAAACTGTTGTTAGATTTCTTTTCTGTCTCTTCCCTTTCTTAAATCAAATCACCCTACCATATTATATTGATAACACCACACACAATGTATCATACCATATTAAATGCATTAATGCTTTTTTGGGAAGACTTCTAGTGTCAGTATAAATGCCAACTGGTAACTTCCCAAAGACATCTCCTTCACCTGCTCCCTGCATCCCACCTTTTTATGACATGCTGATATATTGGTGACTTCCAGGTTATGACTAACGACCAGCACACTGTTCAAACCCATCCTAGTATATGCCAGTTGTATGGAATACAAAAATAGTGAGAATGAAGGTCTTGTAAGCTTCTCATCTTGCATACTAGCAGTCTTTTCTACCCAACAGGTCTCCTAGCTTTCACGTTACACATATTACACCGTATCTTAAAACGTCTGTCCTACTCATCCTAAAACTTTTGTCCTTACCTGAGCCATTTTACATCCCACCCTAAACCTTTCGTTCTATGCTAAGCTCTTGACAGATCTTTTGTCTTAGTCTTTCCTAGACTAAACAGACTCTCTGAACATGGTGATAAGGGAAAAGGTAAGGCAGGATATAGTTTGCCCTGCATAAGCAATGACAAGGAAGGATATGACCCCTTTGTTATTTCATTAACATAACTATTTTTCTAACGTTACCATAAGAGAGGAAAATACAATTATAAGAGTATGTATCAGACCCATGCAGTGAATTGCCAGTTAGATTTGTTAGTCTTTACTTCTAGTGGTTTCTGATAATTATGGAGGCAGATCTCCTGGAATATATTTACACAGGCCTGTTCAAGAGTGTTGAATATCAGTTTTGCAGTTCTGCATCCATCTCCCATGTACAACTCTCCTCTGCAGCTGTGCTTACACCACCTTGCTGATACTCTCTGAATGCCTTAGACAGAAAGGCCATAGTCGTCGCAAGGCGAGGGAGGCACACACCACAGAGTCGGCTGTCGCTGGACTTCCCAGCACCTTTTCTCCAAAGCCTTGAATTGCTGAGCTCACCTCTTCGCCCAGGATGACCAAATGACACAAACACCAGCTGCTAACAACACATGCCAGCTGGCCAGCTCTTCCTCAAGGGCTTTGTGTCTTCCCATTTCCACTGCTCTGTTAACCTGTCTATGTGGCAGGATGCTTAGCAACCACAGTAGTGCTTTGAAATTTTCTGCCTGGTAGCATATCTCACTGGTGGGCATAGACATGTATCTTACCTCCATGAAATTTTACTGGACAACATGGCACCATGTTCTTGCAAACTGCTCCAGACAGAGCTAGTGGATGATATTGTCACACTCCTCAACATTCTAAGAAACCTCTGCAACTGTTTGCAAAAATCCTTCTATAAATTGCTCTGAGAGTTATTATTTTTTAACACTAAAATGGCAGATTTGAGAAATTGAGGCTTAGGGTATGATTGTACATCTGAACTGATCTGAAGGGCTTTCTGTTTATTAATACAATTGCATGTGTTTTTCTTCTGATCAGAAGGAAATAAGTCTGGGGGGTTTTGTATTTAGTGATGAAACAAAAACCAGTTTTCTACCTTAAGACTTTGTTTGTTGGTTTTTTTTTGTCTAGACACAGGGAGATGTTCCCCCAAAATTCCACAAATCAGATGAAGAAAAGTGTCAACAAACAAAATGTCAGTATATGATACATGTAAAAGTGCTTTCATTTCTGTTTGCACACCTTCGCATATAAAATAACTTCAATTTCAAAACAAAGTGTTGATTGGAAGTAAACCATAAAGAGTCCATAGTCTAAAAACAAATCAGTATTTTCAATTTTTTCAGAACTTTTTTTACAATTACTTTCTTAAATTAAAAACTTAATTTAAATAATTGCAGTTTTATTGGGAGAAAATATCCCATCTAACTGGAATTCTCTGAAGAAAAAACCTGGTTTGAAAGCATTTTTCTCACTGACCCACAGAGGAGTCTATTCAGGTCAAAGAGAAGATGGAGCCTGATAAAGGTATTTACACGGCAGAACAAATAAAATCTGTTACATTGCTACAGTCCTGACCTGTTACCTCTAAGCCAAAGAGTTGTTGGGTCTTCCTGAAAAACCTGCCACGCACGTTCCTCTAGAATTTCCTCAGAAGGCAATCAGGAATTAAGGCCTCATTTCAGAAGTCAGCCAGTGCCCTAATATGGCTTGCACACAGAAACGAGAACCATTAATCACATCTGTCCCACAGTGTTAGCACAGTTGGCAAGACCTAGATACAGAAGCAGGTATGCCCACTCCTTGCTTAATATGCTGACTTCAGATGTCTAAGGTATGAGCACAGTTTCCTGCCAACACCAATAAACAAAGGTGAATTCACACCTCTTGAGAACTGACTGTTCCCAGAGAGTAAGGAAATCTCAGGAAGGTAAGACCTTCAGTTAGACACCTGCAGTGGACTGTATGACTAAGCACATGCTATTAAATTAAAAAGGTGGGGGACTCTTTCCTCTGTACCTTCAAAACAGGTTGTCTGCTTCCAAGCTGTCTGCTGAGAATGGTCCTCGGCACATACAACTCCCTGTCCTGTGCTTGGCAATGTTGTTCAAAATAGCACTGTGATGTGAAACATGACTTTTACTCAGCAGCCACAGAAATGCCCCACCTGCCTGAAATGATTCCCCTTAGTTCTATGGCCTTGCCAACACCAACTAAGTACAAGACAAGAACATAACTGAAACTCAAAGTGCCCAGTAATGGCAAGCAGCCACATGGGTTTGCTTACTTATTGCATGTGCCCCATTCTCCTCTCCATTCACAGTGGCTTCTCCGTTCTTTGGTGTGTTCTGCTGGGAAACAGCAGTCGTCGTTGCTCCCGCTGTTGCTGCCGTTGCTGCTGCTGCTGCCGCTGCACTGGCTTGTTGCTGAGCTAGTTTCTCTCTGAATGCTTGCTGCCGGGTCTGAACAACATCAGGCATCACTGCGTCTATCAGAGACAGGGATTCTATTGGCCTGCCGTCAAATACTGTACCATCCTGCAGGGAAAATGAGCAGAAGAGAAACTGCAAGTTTAGGATCTTCACCACAGTGGTTGGCAAAGAGGCAGTGATATAAAGAAACAAAATTAGGTTGTGTGAAGATACTACATTTTGACTTAACTAGTCCACATTACTATGGACTGTCTCCCACTGATTTGTGATGGTGGTGCCCATGTTCCACTTAGAAATATCTTTGTTAAGTCATTTATTGGGATTTTATAAAGAACTTCATGCTGTGGGGAAAAAAAAAAGTCTGACTGATGACAGAAAGTTTCTCTTTGATTTGCATTTGGAAAAAAAGACTCATGGCTAAAGCCATGACAAAGGCAAACAGACTTTGACTGAACTGTCTTCCTGCACTTGCATGGGCATAGGAATGGAAGCAGCTGATGAAGAATGAAGCTCAGCCAAAACAAGATGTATGCACAAAAAGTGGTTTCTTACACAGTGTTCATCAGGCCAGCACTACTACTTGTAGCTGACTGTACAGAACTACTTTATCGTAGTTTTTCTTTTATGCCACTAGTTTTATTCATAATAGTGAATTATGGCTTTCATTTTGATTTCTGTAAAGTAGTCTTCAGGTTTAGCAACCAAGTTAACCTTTAAGGGCTTAAGACTTAATAGAGACAGGTCAACAATTGCTAGATCTACTTAGCTTTGCTTCACTTTCCTGTTATCTTAAATAGAGGAAAAATATTTCAGAAGCCTTGTAAAGTACCATTTTACTTATCTTCTGCAAACTCCTTTTAATTCTTTGAAATAACCAACACCCAGCAGTGAAAGATTTGTGGTTGAGGAATAGCACGTAAGATTAGGATATGGACAGATGAAGTAGCTGGGAAACAATATAATTTTCAATAGGTAACAGTAAGTAATGAAGAAAAATAACTCTTTGGCTAGCTGGTATGCTTCTGTTGGATGAGTCATTGAATTACCCCTTACAATTACAATATTAAGATAACACATATTTGATTCCTCATGGGGAAGAAAAGGGAGGAAGGAGTCATTAGAGAAGAAAATAATAACCTCGCTTTCTTCTCCACATTTTTTATGTAAATGTATCTACTGACATTTATTTGTAACCTGGCTCAAATCCCTGCTACACAATGGAAAATATATTTGCCAACAGATTTTGGTGTCTTACATTTTTAACTGTAAAACTGCTCACTGGGCTAATTCCTTGACTGCCCTTCAAAAGATAACAATACTTAAATTTTATATGTTAGTTTACAGTCTCACTGATTACTTGCTGCTTTTAAGTAATACACATATAGAAGAATATACATAGCCCTTAGTGGCGTTCAGATGCAGCAAGAATGCCATTGCTTTGCTCTAATGTAATTAACAGCATGTACTTGACCAGATTCAAACCATGAGAGCAACATAAATCTTAACAGTGACAACATATATGTTTTTAGGTTATTCTCTCAACTGAGGCTAATTCTGAAGCTAGATACACAGGAGCAGAACCCTATAACTGTCATACGACCTGAAGACAGGTGCTGTTCATGGCTGAAAGTTTCTCTTTAGCTTCAGTTTCAGGCACAGGGCAAAATGTTAAGTAGCAGCAAATTGGGAAAGATTCCTTATGCTGGTTTGTTATTACAACTGCATCAAAGTGCAGCTTGGCAAGAATGTCAAATGTCATTGCCCTAATTAAAAAATAACACATACACAACTCTAAAACATGCTATCAAGCCATAAAACGAAAACAACACAGAATGTTAGTGATAAAAACAAATGAGTTTCCAAACACATTGCAAACAACACAACCTTTTCTCTACTTTACATTCCTTTGTTCTCACCCATGCTGTTAACATGCTACGTTCAGCTACAGAGGAAAAAGCAATTGCTTTTTTATGTATGAATATTTATTTCAGATCTCTGTCAATTATGAGTATCTACGGTAAATATTTTGTAATGTAGCACTCGCTTATCTGTCATGCTCCACTCCCTCTTGAAGCATCACGCTTTTTAGAATGGAGGGCAAAAATGCTAGCTTTTCTTACACCACTTCTTTGTTTCCACTGGCAGTTCAAAGAGAGCAGAGACACTCTGTGGCTGCTTATACAACCCCCACAGACAACCAGTGCTCAGGTAGGGTCAGAATTTGCACACAACCGTTTTGCCATGTACACGAGAGGACGATGCCTGCTCTTACATGATCTGAGCCAAAGTCACAGAAATCAGACAGAATCTCTCCAGTGCCCTCTGTGGATTTTTTAATCAGGCTTCTCATGGCTTGCAAAGCCACGCTGCCTGTCAGCAGATGTCAGGGAGTGAAGTTTTAACCTACACTGCAGGCTTTTCCTGCCAAATTCTGCTATGACCTCGAAAACGCAAGACTGTAAACACAGATCCTGTTTGTGGCAAGAATCCGTGCGCTCTGGATTTTTGACTGGGGTGGTGGAAGCACCACTAATATCTGTTTAAGCAAAGAAGGCCTCAATGCCACAGCTAAGAAGTGAAATATGGATCTATCTTAGAGCTTTTCAGTTTTCTGCTAGGGCAAAATACAAGGAACAAAATTGAACCAGATGAAGAGAAACCACAGAGCTGTGGCTTGTGTCTCCGGGCTGCTGGGCCACATCGCTTTGCAAACACCAGGGTGCCGGTCAGCGGTGGTGGTGGTGATGGTGATGGTGGGGGGGGTTACTTACTTCGTTGATGCTGATCTCAGCCTCCACATACTGGAGCCCCTTCTGGAGGATGGAGATGAGTGCGGCAGGTGGCACTAGTGTTCCGTTGATGTTGGACTGGCTGATGTGGCTCTCAATACCGAAGGTGAAGGCCGAGTGGGAGAAACCTGAGAGCAGGAAAAGGAAGCCATGACACGAAATCTAAATGCACCAGCCAGATACACCTCCACAGTCTAAAAATAATCCTCCTTTGAGATCTGAGAGACGCTGCCGCGTAAGCAGAAGGACGCGGGCTGGCTGCACGGAGTCAGGGAGGTTAACCAGAGCCATCCTGACCACCCTG
>JBCJKH010025602.1:10603-46481 GCA_039877255.1 Loriculus beryllinus
AGAAAATAACAGGGATTGCCACAAGGGCAAGTCCAGCTAAAAAACAGTGCCTCAAATCCTCATTTCCCCCACTGTATTTCAGCACTGGTGTTTGATGAAGCTAAATACTTAAACCTTTACCAGCAAGCAAGTTGTATAAAATCAAGGCATAGATGCAGCTGACACAGGGGAGCCATTCCCTTATACCAGGGAAGAGATTTCAAACCCTCTGCTCACTTACTGCTGAGTACAACACGATGTGCAGAGCACTGCCATTAAAATGTGAAACAACAGAAAGGCCACTCCTGCAAACCTATTTTCTGAAAGCAAACACTAATAGCAAAAGTAATTAACTGAGATCTGCCAAGCAGCAGACCACAAGCCAGTGTGGTGGCCCGGCCTTTAACCAGAAGTCTCTCTCATCACCGTTTCATTTTTGTCATTGTCTGAGACGTAAGGGGCAATGAAGGTGACAGCACTGAAAAATACAGAACGTTGGTGGACAATTTTGAAGAGAGATGCCTTAAATGATGTCTGAAGCTGCTCAAAACTGTTGCTGGGTATGAAGGCAAGCACTGTAGAGCAATTGTATGTATGCAGGGGCAGATGCGGGAGGGGGGGAGGGGAAACAGGATGTAGATATAACTGTAGGAACCCATTTATCACCACACTGCCTCCAGAGCATTAATCTAACATTAAAAGCCTTGGGGAAACCACCCATGCACTGTCTCGAACAGGAAGAGCCCTTGCAGTCTCCACCGACTAGACAAGAAAGAAAAAAAAAGAGAAAAAGCAAGCAGCTCTCAAATGAAAATACTTCCGTTAAATATAGCTGTGCCTCTTCCCCTTGTCAACAGGAGTTTCATTTATAGTTTTGTCCGTTAAGGGATTTCCCCCATATCACTGCAATGTCCAATTGTGTGTGGGCTGGAGGCTGGGATTTTGGGCTCACTCAAATTGTTTTCAAGATCCTTTTTGCAGCTAGATCAATTATCATCATACATAGATAGCAAAAACAAGATGAGAAACAGAATGTCTCCCACATTTGAAACCAATGTCTGTATTTCTCTGTAAGTCTCTTCCCCTCCCCATTTTATTTTGCCACTGTTTTTCTCCTTTTCCTGGTAACAGCCTCTATTCTCTCTCTTCCTCACACTCCTCCGGTTTTGGGGGACACTTTTAGGAAGTGGCAGGTCCACCTGTGATCAGAATTACATGGGTTTACGAGGCATAAAAATAAAGCACAGCAAAAAAAACACCTGAAAAACTGCAGTATCATTCATCTAATCCCTGGTCCAATTCTTATCCTGTATTGCTCTTTATGTCCTGGTCTAGTTTATGAGCTGCTGGACCTCCTGCTGCATCCAAAATAGACTGTGAGATCTGCAAGGCAGTATTTTTCCCTTGTTATTAGTTCTGTAGGACATCTAAGCATATTACTGGGCACCACAATGACAAACAAATCAAGCACTGAGCATACACAGCCTGTACGGGGGTGATTTAGGGCTTGATCACTGAACACTGAAATCTCTGTGCATATATAAATACATGGCATGTAACTAACCAGAATTAGAAAATCAGATCCCACCTAATTTAAATTTATGTGTATTTAAATTCATGAACAACAACGATAACAGTATCTTCTTGAAAAGGAATGGACTTGAAAATGCGTGACAGATAAATGAGCAAATCTTAAGAACAGAGAAGAAAGGGAAAATTAAGCTGTTGTCCAAAAGCTTAAGTTGACTGCTAAAAAAGCCAGGAGCTAGTTTGTAACTTGGCAGATCAGGAAATAGAAATACGTCTTTGATTTAATGGAGAGATGGACTGTATAAAAATGGCAACCAACAAGCATCGATAGAAACGTGGAAAATTATTACTGTGGATCCACAACAGACTTAAATTTTAACTATGTCTTTGTACCTGTCATTACTGCACTTGGTATCTTGCAGACTTCTTAGTTGGCTGCTGGCATATATCAAGCCCCCATCTTTGCCAGCAGACAGATGACTGAGGCATCTGTCTGCTGGGTATCCTCTTTGCCCAGTAGTTGCCATACCCCAAAGATCAACACATCTCACCTCACTGCATATGAGAGAAGGAACTTCTCAGCAAAAAAACTAGCTGTGTTACTGCAATGAATCTTGTTATTTCACTGTTTCTCTCATCGCTAAGATGCTATTACCAAAGCACCTGTTAGATGAGGAAACACCAATCTCCTAGCTATGGTGTCACTGAAGAGTAATCACCCACACATCTCTAGCAGTTGTGACAAACTTTCCTAAAATCTTATCTGGGAAGATCCAAACACTAAAAATCAATAGAGCAAAACTGCTTAAGTGGGTGCTGCTGGACACTGTCTTCCTCACCCCTCTGGGAAAAATCCTCCCATACAATTGTAATTGAAAGAAAAACACAACAGAAACAAGCCAACCAGCCCACCAACCAACAGCTAATTACCCCCTGATTTCTTGTGCTTCCACAGCATTTATATAAGGGTCATGAACGTACACTGGTTGTAAAAGCAACACACACAGTTAGCAAAATGCTGAATGAAGCTGTACCCTTGTCAGGTTTCTGGTAACACTGAAGAATCACTTGAGTTTTGCTTTTATAGTTACCAGAAGTTATCAGTTCTTTTCAGGGCCCTGCATATGAATACACTGAATTATATAGCAATGTTGCAGGTCTGTAGGTGAGTCTTACAGAAAGGTGATTTCTATTAAATAAAGGCAAGGTTTTTTTAAACGTCAGCTTGTTACAAATGTTAACTTGGCCCTCCTTCTAAGTTCATGAAACCACACTGGGGAACATGAAGCCAAGACACAAGCATTCCCCTTCCCTCAGTGACACTGTGCAGGCTGTCAAGGCAGTTGGGGAACGAGAACAGAGACAGAAGGTGCTCTGCAAGTGGGGATCTGAAGAAAGGGTGGGTTAGGAATGACATGAAATTACAATAGATCTGAACTCAAGATGCTGTAGTAGAAATGAAATTAATGGAAGTTTCAAATCTGTGTTCATATGCATTATTTCTAATGAATTCTGTCATTTTGAAGACTGTAATAATCACTCTATAAAACAGTAATTTCTGTTCAAATAGCACCAATAAATGAAATTTTAATGGAATAAAGCCTTGGAGGATACATGCAATGAGACTAGGAGCTTTTACGGTTAAAGACATGAACACAAAGGGACTAAAGGGAGAGAGCATGGCCACATTGAACCGGTTTTTTACCAGTAAACCAGACAGCCACTTGCGCTGTGACATGCCATGACATGCCCTAAATAACATCTCTCAGCAGACTTGAGAGAATGGCTTCCAGGTTTTTCCTACTTCAAAAAAGATGGGGAAACATAAACCATCAAACTATGTATAATCTGTAAAGACATTATCATACATGAAAAATAAAACCCAAATGAACAGTGCAGATCTTGGTCTGATCACCTTAAAAGAAGGTGACTTATCAACTGTGGAACAGTTGCTCTTGAAAGACTTTACTGAACATAAATGCATACAAGAAATAATGAACATAAAAAAACACCCACTTAAATGACACCGTCCCAAACCCCAAAATTGTTACACAAGTGTTTTTGACTTGAAAACTGAGTGAAATTCTGCATTGAGATGTAATTTTCTGTAGATAATATACCACTGACAGTGGTAACGGGTCCTGGTTTTGTGCTGCATCTTCTCCCACACTAAGATGTCTGTATATATACTTTCAGTGGTACACACACAGTCACTTAGGAATTCTTGCCCTAGGCAGTGCCAAAAAATGCATACATAGGGCTGTGTTTTGCAAAATTTCACTGATAGACTTTGCTGTAACTGCAAAATGGAGATGATTTTCTTCCCTTTGGCTGCTCCTTTTTCAGTTAAAAATGGCCTCCCCTTAGAACAAGTTTTGTCATTGATCATAAAATGACTAGGTTTTATTTAATGAACATAATGCTCTTTGTGTGCCTGTTTGATCTGCAGGCTATGTGGTTTTAATTGTTTGCAATATATTTGGCTCAGAGCAGAAATGCCTGTCGAATACAGGCAGAGAAAAGGGCGCTTGGCAGCCAGGCAGCCCAGGGAATACCTTGTGTCTTCTCCAGAGATGTGTCTCACGTCTTCTGGGAGTGAAGGATTCTTTCTTTTAGGCACACAACTGGGGTGCTGATGAGTATTCCCTGTGCTAGTTCATCTGGCAATCACAGATCCAGCTAACTTACATTCACTAAGTGCTCCTTTCATTTTCTGGTCCCTTTAGCACTGTAAAAAGCAGTCTTGTTTAAATTGCAATCTTAAATTGTAACAGCTACAGCACCTACTGCTGTGTTTTGCAGGTGAGCAGAATGACAAAGGGATCTTGGAACCAATGACTTCTGAAGTGTTTCAGCCCTGCCTGGTTACTTGGAGTTACCTTGGGGATGCCCTGATCAGCAACAGTTAAGATCTGTTGAATACTGTGGATGTTTTCTGTTTGTGAACTAGCTGGACTTACCTTTGTCTGATAAATCTAACTAGGATACTGTTCAAATAGTGTTTTAAAAAAAGATGTGTCTAAGCTATTTGCAAATTACTCAGTTTAATTATGCATACTGTAAGAGTCTTAACTGAAACATTTGCTACCATAGAATGAAACAGAATAAAGGATTATGACCATCATACTGCTTTTCACACATCTCTGGCATATCTTTACGATGAACAGCCTGTATCCCAACACTGAGTGCAAGTAACAACCCGTTCCTACAAATCTTTGTATAACTAATGTCCAGTGTGGCTCTCTATACTGGAAACCAGTGAGATTTCACATGGAGGTCTGTGTCTGTTCCTTTAACTCAAGCAGTCCAGAATAAGGTTTTGAAATCCAGGGATCTTAGATTCAGTTTCTGGAAAGCATTAAATGAGAAGAAGGAGGAGGCATAAACTATCTGACAACCCATCCCTGTTCTGTAAAAAGTTAACCATCTCCTGGTGGAAATAATCAACACTTCTTATTTTGTCGATATCTCTGACATTGTGCTTTCTTTTTGGAAATTCCCATTTCCAGGTCTTCCAAGCCTCATCTCTGAAGTAACACATTGTTCTCTTTAACTATTTGGCAGGTACTGGATGAGTACATGAGCAAAGTTTTAGAAATTATTAAAAGTACTGGCTCAGAAGAACCAACCTGCAACTGCTATAATGGGACCCAGTGGCAATCTCAAGTTTTCTGAGGGTCTGCTTTCTTAAGGTAGTCTTGTACCTGGCACTACTGCTGAGACTTTGACCAATAACTCATGCATGAGTGGAAGGCACGTAAGAGCTGACTACAGCTGTACAGGCTGCAGGGAAAAAAGCACGGTCGTGAGAGGGTAAAGGGGAGTCATCTTTATAACCATAAATGGGTACATGGGCAAAAATACTGGGAGAACCATCAAGTAGAAGCATTCCACAGCATCATGAGTCAAAAGAAAATCACATGCAGGAGGAAAAGATGTCCTCATGTGGTCCCATCAGCTGCTTTACCACGTTACCAAGCCCGAGTAACTCCAAAGCTGCCAGCACAACTGTTTACTGAAGAAACCAGATGCAACCAGGGGAAAAACATATTCCCAAGTTTGACGTCTCGGTCTTGGGAGTGCCATCTAAGAAAGGAAGGCAAGAATGGAACAGTGGTGTAATGTGGTGGCCTGAAATGAATCAAAGCCCCACCACTGTAGTTTAAGAAATTTCCACTAAAAAAGAGTGAAATATGACCATTAGCAAAATCATTTCCTTCAAATACTAATGATGTACAAACAGCATAGTTAACACATTTGTAAGTCTAGATTTACCAGGGTAGAGAAGTGAGGGCCACGTATCACTAAGGTCATAACTGAGTGCAATTTCTGGCTGCAAAACCAGAAGCTAACAGTTTAACTTAGAGCAACTGTATTTTCTTAATCCTGGGCCTAACACATGGTAATTTAATTCCTGAAGTAAATGACATAACTTCTTGTCATTGCTCAAGAGAATACAATGATGCTCTTCACTGTACTTGACTGCAGCTGCCATTTTAGAGTCTAGCATTTCCCCTTCTATGTGATGCACTGAATGAGAGCTGAGAATGTACCATGGATCCCTATCCTGCTTCTCTTTAGATTTCTGTCTAAATGTCATTATGCATCCACAAAAACATGGCCATAAAACCACAAAAATGACAGCAGTTTCTCTGAAATACGTTTGGTTGCAGTTAATAAGAGTCAGGTGCCTTGAGCCACTCAAATGATTCCACAAACAGTTAAAAAAATGGTGGGCAAAAATCCTACACCACATCTTGCTTGTTATTCACAGCAGACTGAGATTCTTCTCCTAGCTGAGCTTTTTCGTTCCTGGTAATACATCCTAGAGTGCCTCTCTAGTTTTGGCAGTGTCTGCTTATTTTTGAAGACTTACCTTCGCAATTACATAAAGGGCTTAACAAGGACACACATTAGCAATTTAAAATAGAGAACTGCAGTTGCAGTATATTTTTAGAAAAATCAGCTGAACAATAGGGCTTGTACATTTTTTTCAAGATTAGGATTGCTGAACGATTAAAATTATTTCCAGGACCCTGAGAAATGTGTCCTGTATTACAGGCTCTTTCACAGTCCCTGGGTTAGCCTTTGTCAGTCGCTAAACTCACAGTGTGTCTGGTTAGTCCAAGTTTTGTAGAAGCGATTATTCACTAATATTAATGCTACACCCTTTTTTCTTGGGTATCTGACCTGTTCATATTCTGCCAAGAATTCAGAATACATGTCTGCTACCAAAAATTATTTTATTATGTGCCAAAGAATGTATCTGGCAGGGTCTTTGTGGTGTGTTTTTATTTTTTTTTTTTTAATTCAGGAAAATATGTTGGAAAAGATTAATACAAGTTGGAAATGATCTTTTGATGAGCAGTACTTGGCACTCACTGTTTAAGCCTTTCTGAGGGCCACAAATTAACAAAAAGAAATAAGATACAGACAGAAAACAGAACATGAGCAATGGAAAGAGGAACTTAAAGAAATCTTTCGAAAACAAGGTCTGAAAGAATCCCCCTTTTCACTCACTCTGTGTAAATGAGAGTGAATAAATAACAACGCTGATCTAGCAATTTAATGCAACTACAGGCAAGGTTTAAAATAACTTACAAAGGCCACGGCAAGAAAAAAAATCATCTTTTCCTTCTAAATTAATGGAATGCTGTTATCTTTTAGCCCTGTCTGGGCAAGCAAACATCCAATGAGATGTGCACTGTTTTCAGGATCGCATTTATAGCAAAGACTTCTGCAGTCATACAGTCTTCACAATTTATTTCCCTAAACTATGTTAATCTATCAGTTGCGACCTACACCTGCAAGCCGTGGCAAGTAGGACACCACAGCTGACACTCAGCGGGTATTCAGGAACTTCAGCACCAGGATTGTTTCTTCTGATGGCAACTACAAACAGAGTCTTAATGCCGCTAATGCTTGTTAGGTGTGAGGAGGGGTGATTTGTAACTGCCCCAGCTGTACAGGTAGGAAGTCCCCAGTGTGCAGGTTATTAGCAAAACTTGCAAAGCTGCAAGATCCAGCTTCTTTTGCTGGGCCTGGAGAATCACAAGGAAAACCAGGAAACTGCCAAATGTCTGCCACTTCACTGGTTTTACTAGAATGGCCATCTTCACATACAGGCATTTGCTTCAACCCAACATCCTATTTTCTTAACACCTCTATAATACTGCATTTCTGCAAGCTTTAAAAACCAGGACATGAAGTGGTCAGAACCAAAATCCATGCTATGGAATAAATTCGTAAAGGTGTAATTGTTCATGTTTGCCTAACTTAAAAATCATTGTGTTTGCTCAGTGTCTGAGATCCAACACTGCAGGGTAACTTTCAGGCCAAAATAAAATTAAAATAGCCAAGTTTAGAAACCTGTGGAAAGAGACCTAGAATGAAATACGAAGGGTTTGCAAACAGCAAAAGAACAAGGTACGCAGTGTATTTTTTCCTGCACAGGAACTTATGAAATGCTGCACTAAGCACTTCTTTTCTTACACAGCATTTATATTGCTGCTGTTATGAAACAGGGGTAAAATACACAGAGAACTACACCATGGCATATCTGAAACTATCATGTATACATATGTATACAAAGTAGGTATCTAGTCACGAAACTCTACTTCTGTCATATATACACACACAAAACGGCTCTCATACAGCTTATGGCATTCTTTTGGAAACATGTAACAAAATATGACAAATCCAAATAACTTCTTTAGCTGTACAAATATGTTTTTCTCTGCACTGTGGGATTTGTATTTGGGGAAGCCAACCATCAAATACTGGTAGCACATACTGACTATGAAAAAAGTGCACAATGCAGTTTCGACTCACACAAGTGCTGTCAGCTTAGAAACCAACTTGCTTACCTTTAAAGGAAGCTAGGGAAAGGACTTACCTTTAACTGACTGGCTTCCTCCTTCCCAAGATATATAGCTTTGATAAATTCTCTACCTCCCCCTCCACTCCTCTCCACCCCGTTTTTGGAACTGCAGCCTGATAAAGTTTGTTGTTTTCTAATGCTGACCCTAATTTTCTTAAAATGCACTTAGTAATCGTCAGGAGAATAAATGATTACTAGCAGAGACAGAAACTATGCATAATAATACAGTCTTTCAGAAATGGATTTGTCTTTTCAGCAGTCATCCATCCTCCAACTATGGAGTATAATTTCAAATTCAGAGTCAGTCCCCCCTGTTTCTGGGATCATACAGTCACTTCCTCCCTCATTTACAAGAAATACCTAAAATTGGGGAGCTATTAAAAAAAAAAAAAAGCAGCAGTTTATTAAAATCCCTATACACCCTTTTGATAGCGCACTATTTTTACTACGTACGTATTATGCTCGAGGCTATATATATGAGGTTACATTATATGCAATATATATGGCTACAAATGGTTTCTCATTAGATAAGGATGTTCATTCTGCAGTGACTTTTAGGAGACACTTTGATTTAAAACAAAATGTTGTTTTGTCACATTTCTCAAGTGTTTTTATCAAAGAATCACTTTAACACATATCTGACTCCTAGAAAAACATCATGGCTTTATCTATCTCAAATATATAATGAAAGGTCACAAATGTTGGTTCTATATAGAACGTCCAGTATATCATAGATATGGAACATAAGCTTAAGTCATTTTATTTTAATTGAGTAGGCTGGACCTAAATAACACAAATAGGGCTGCATGCTCATAAATCAGATCTGTGCTAAACCATGAGAATTAAAAATGAAGTCTCTATTGCTCCAAAGCCTCACCATCATACAGGTGGAAAGGTGCAAGAATCCCTGCCTTCTGTCTTAACACCAATTAACAACAGTTCCTGAATAATCAACTTAGCAATCTCATTTGTAGTGCATTCAGAGATGCAGATTCACCTATAAATTTATAAACAGTACTTTGAAATAAGAAAAAAAAGAATGTCAAATATTGTCCCAGCACACTTGTAATAGTTTTTCCTTAGAGGATTTTAATACATATTAGCATTATAACCTTTTAGCATCTGCTTCTGAGGTAAATACTGTACATAGTGCTAACTTTGCTTTCAAACAGGAAAATTAAGGCACCGCTTTAAAGCCAGGTGTAAACACTCAGTTTCTACACATTTCCTTAAAAAATGTATTGTTTTATTTACTAAGGAATACCTATTCAAGACCCAGTTACACTAGCACCAAAGTACCTGTGCAAGACAAAGCTAAGCAAACACACAAGCATCTTTACATGAGTGCAGCTGAGTCTGGGCCATGAACTACAGTTACTCTGTACATAGAGGTAGAATACAGGAGAACCAAGGGACAGTGATAAGACTTATGTAGACACAAATAATGCAGCCATAGATTGTTACTGAAACAACACTAAAATGTATGCTTTATCTCTGGCTGGCAGGATGTCATTTCAAGGACATATTTTTTCCTTTCCGCAAACAAGAGGTCTCCATCCGTACCATTTGAGCATGACTATGTATAGAGCTTCAAGCATTCCAGTGACTATCTTGTTTAACAGCACCTTTATGTATAGGTTCTTCAAAAGATCTTTAAGGCTCTCCAATGCTGAGCAGGAGATTAGCTGAATGTGAGCCAGCAATGTGCCCTTGCAGCAAGGAAAGCCAACAACGTCTTGAGCTGTGCTGTGAGGTGTTGCAGCAGGTCAATGAATGAAACCCTTGCCCTCTACTCAACCCTCGTGAGATAAGCCTGAAGTACTATGTTCAGTTCTGAGCCTCAAGTGTGGGAGAGACTGGCATACTGGAGGGAGTCTCAGTGAAAAAATCACTAAGATGGCCAATAGATTGGAGCACCCAGCATAGAAGCAGAGGCTGAGAGAGTTGGGACTTGCTCAGCCTGGAGAAGCAAAGGCTCACAGTGGACCTCATCCATGTGCATAAATACCTGAGGTGGGTGCAAAAAATAGAGAGCTAGGCTCTTTTCAGTGATGCCCAGTGACAGGACAAGAGGCAATGAGCACAAATTGAAACACACATGAAATTCCAATGAAACATTTTTATTGTGAGGGTGATTGAGTATTGGAACAGGCTGCCCTGGGAGGGTGTGGACTCTCTCCATCCCTGGGAGATACTCAAAATCCGACTGGACACAGCCCTGAGCAGTCTGTTGTAAGCCCCAGGGCGGCACTACGTGATCTCCAATAGTCCCTGCCAACCTGAACTATTCTCTGATTCTGTCCTCTCCTGAGATAATATCCAGCCTAAACTCTCCTATGACTCTAATAAGCCAAATTGGAAAAAAAACCTAAAGAAGGCAAAATGAAAATTGTTATCCACTGACTCTACCATCCGTGCACACTATGGTTTTTACTGTCACACTGGACAAGTACCTTTATTGATGATTCATTCTTCTAATGAATCATTCTTCAAGGTACAGATTTTAATAATTTAAGCAAAACCCATGCAGTGTACATTCCCCTTCTACCCAGCAGCAACCTTCCTACACAAAAGAAGCAGCTTTGAAGCAAATTTAGCTGACCTATATATGCCAATATTTTATGCTATGCTTAACCTAAATTATTTTCAACATGCACTTCTGTCATCTGTGACTGAGGAACTCTGTGCCTTACACATTTGTTCAAAATACTCTAAGCATACCTCACATGTAGAAAAAAGTATAGACTTCATAGAAGAAGTACATAGGCTTATGTAAGTAAAGACTGTTGTATAAGGCACAAATTCAAAGGAACAGAATATTGATCTTCAGTCATTCCCTACTGCCTGAGGACTTGGCCATATTTACATTTTGTATAAAACTCCTTTGTTAAAAAAGAAAATGAGACACAAAGAAGGTATTTTCCTTCAAATTTTGTTGCTTCCTTTTAAAAAAAAATATTCTAAATTAGTACTGTTCCCACTACTAGTATCTAGTTGAACAACATCAAAATGATGAAATCCCAGAAGCTTCAGAATATCCATATTTTGGGTCTTGTAATTTCCAAAAGCAGAATGAGAATAAGATGGCCTGGATGTGGTTAAGAGGAAAGACATATGCCTAACGGCACATGCTTAACTCTGCCCATGGCTGGAGCTAGATGTTTTTAAGGTCCTTTCCAACCCTAACTATTCTTTGATTCTATGACTCCACAGAAGATTTAGTGCTGGGTTCACAGAAACGCTTCACACTCTATGTGCCCTTGAGCCTATGGCTTAAAAACTGAGATAAAATCTTATCTTTTAGGAAAATAAGGAAAATCTGTCACCATGAACCAAACAGACTAACGTGATGAATCTACAGGAGGAAAATGACATTATTAGCTGCCTTAATTTTTATGGTGGGAAGAAAACAACATACAATTCTAAAATATAATGGTAAATTGTCCCAAGTCAGCAGCTAAAAATGTCATTATTGACATCTTTTTAGCAAAATCATCTAGCTAGTGATTTTATTGTCTTGGACATGGTACAGATTGTACACTGAGGAACAGTTTATCAAGTGTATGTCATAAAATGTGGAAAAATTCAAACTGAACAGTAAAAGTACAAGCAGAAAATGGAAACTGTTACACAACCTTAACTCTAACAAGTCACTGCCAGACATTCACTACAATAAAAGCCCTATTACAGAGCGCATAAGCCACAGACAGCTGGGAGCTGATTTTCAGATAAGGATTCTGTCCTGTAACATGCATAGCTAGAAAAGGAACACAATTAAATCAATCAATGCATCAAAAATACCAAATTTGAAAAAGCATTAATAGCCTAATTGACATGTTGGCCTGGGTATAGAAGGTAATCTATTGTGATATTTGGATGTATGACAGGATTTGTCACAACAGATGGCAGTACATTTTGGATTAAAATATATGTGAGACACTTGATTTCTCTTGGTTTTGCCACCAACCTCTTTTCAATTTTTCTTGGAACTCTTATTACTCCCGTTGCATTGTACTGCTCTGACCTTCATTCCAAAGACAAATAATTATGTTTCTCTTCTGAATAGACAAAACATGGGAAAACTATATGCTGAATTCTGTATGTTTTTTTTTTTTTTTTTGAAACACAGCTCTTCACTCTGAAAACTAATAGAATGACTATGTCAGCAGTGAAGATGGTGCTAGCAAAAGTGTGCTTCTCAGGAGTTTGAAGAGGTGCAAAGCTGAATCAACATAGTCTGGATGCCAGAACTGTGGCTTCTTTGGTATGGCTTCTTTCACTTTTGTCACTGCACCTGATTTCTTGGTAAAACTACGTCCACCATAGGAGTACTTTGTGTGCTCTTGTCTCTACTGAGGACAACATTTTCACTTAAAAGCAGTCTTTAAATCAAGATACCTCCAAATAAATATAACCTGACTCTTAGAAGTTGACTCCTGAGATAAACAATGCCTGAAGTACCCAGCACTTTTAGTAATTGGGACATTTAAAATTGTGTACCAAAATTGTGCATATTCAGAAAGACACAAACTAAACATTGCAGGAGTCGACTTTTGGATAGGAAGTTACAATCTCAAACGGAAATTAAAAGACTCAATTTCTTTATACCTCAAGAAGGGAGACATTCATGGTCCTACAGTGGAAGTGAGAACATCTAGCCACCTTAGTGCTGGCATTCCTATGCCATCAATCCATGAAACCTAAATGGAAATTATGCCTGACTGCTTTGTTTTTCTGAGAAAAAATAAGCCCTGAGAAAGTCACCTATGTGAAGAGTTTATTTAGCTGCTTATTTTAACACAGCTAAGCAGTTAGAGCCTTAACTTGTCCAAGTCCTGTCTTGTACTGAAGGGATTTGACTGCATTTGCCTCTGGACCAGGCATCTTATCCAGCCTGATTTCCCAGCAGCAGGCAACTCAAAGCAGTATCCCTGGCTGTACTTTTTTCTGTTAAAACACATGATCAGTTGGTATAACTCAAGTGTCACAACTTATAATTTAATTCCATCTGCAAATGTACTCGAGAATCATTTTATATTTCCTTCCAGGTAACTGATAAAGCTATTGAACACTATTATGCCAAGAACAGATTCCTCTGAGCTCCCACTTTGAGATGAATATTCCCCAACTCTAATCGCTTTTCAAGATGCTTCTGTTAGCCCATTTTAAATCCATTTGGTAACCCTGGATTATACTGATTTTACATAGTATTATTTAATTTTGTTTTTAAACGGTGTTAACAAGACTAAGTAAATGTCATAAAGTAGTTTAAATGCAATTATTGTCACCACAGCTATCTCTTCAACTTCATCTGTAATCTTGGAAAAAGCAGTATCAAGTTTGTTTGACAAGATCTATTATCCATAAAAACTTGCTGGCTAGCATTAGGCATGATGTCATCTCTCCGTTTTTTTGTTAGAGGTATCTAGTTTCAACCTTCCAATGATTTTGCTTGACCTACAGTTACCTGGATCATCTTGTTTAACCTTTACAAATTCTGGCACAACATTTACTTTTTCCAGTTCACTGAAATTCCCCTTGGTATGCCAAGATTTGTTAAAAAGCAACAATAATGGTGTAGACAGTTCACCTCCATTAATACACTCCTGTGAAAGCTTTCTAGACTGACAGAGAAGTAAGGAGGAAACATAATTATTGAATTTCACTTCTAACCTCAAATTTAGAAGAGCTGAACTCTTACTAGAATGACCTGCCAGCATTTTCATAATGAAGTGGAAAGCACCCATCAGTACACCTTTGCTATCATGTTTCAAATAATCTCAAGTGCTTCTATGCTTTCCAGCCACAAAATACTTGCAATATTATAGGGACAGTTAGCTTTTTATATAGTTTTTCCACCATATGTATTTCCTTTTGTTCTTTCTCTCTTCCTCTCACTACTCACCTACATTTTATGGGAAAGCATTGAAGTTTTATAGGGTAAGAATAAAGAACAGATACCTGAAAAAAAACCCAAACCAAAAACCCAAAACAAAAACCATAAAGAACCTTTGTATGGTCCTCTTGGCAACCTTTATGGCTGCATTTGATACAATTCTTAGAAGCTTTGGGTTCAGCTAATGTTCGTAAATAATCAATATATTAACCTTGTTTTGGCAAACTCCTTAAAATGTAGGGGTTTGAATTTAAACTGTCTTTAACATTAGCCCGCTAAAATTGCCATGCATTATTTCTGAAGCTATTGATTACACATCTTTCATCTGCTGTCGCATCTTTCAGCATTTATACTAGCAGGTGGAAAGGCAAGATTCTGTATAACAATTTCTGTCTTATTACACCACTTTATCTGAAAATAGAGATATAAAAAATTTATTTGAAAAAAACAATGACAATATGAAGGAAGAATCAAACTAAATTTAAGAAGCTTTTAAAACAGACTAGTGGATTCATCATTGGTTAGCTCTTACTTGCTGAATGGAGTTACTAGCAAACTGTCAGGTATACCTACTAAATCAATACCTAGATTTCAATATGCTCAGTTTTAAGCATATTTGAATATTTCTTCAAGTATTTAACCTCAACTTCTACTCTCTTATATGGGTAAAATACAATAGAACAGTGGAAATATAATGCTTTTATAAATACTTTTAGTATGTGTGTATGACATAAGAAAAGCATTTGTCCCTTTAGTGAAGAAGGTAAGAGCAGTACAACTTACATTTAATATGAAAATTTGTACTTTTTACCACTCCCTAAAGTGGTAAAAGTGATTGCTTCCTTTTGGGAAACGGGTTACCTAGAAGAACTTTTTCCTGACTTTTGGCCAATACCACCATTCTTGACTTTGCAAAGCCTCCATCGTGAATCACTACATAACACTAACCCATCTAATGATGTATCAAGAGGAATAAAAGAGGCTGATTTTCTTTGTTTCACATCAGGAAAAGTGACTGTATTAATTGTCTGTTGTGTAGAATCTCCTACAGTATAAATATAACACATAATCCATATAACCATATAACCAATTTCAGGATTCTTTAGCCTTCCATTACGTCCACCAGTGCACTGCTTTTATGTTCAAAAGCCCCTTCCAGTGTGGTACCCAATAGCTTACTTTTAAAAATAAACTTTGGATGAAATTACAGTTTCTTTTTAGTTCCTGCCTTTCCTTCATCTAATTGTATGCCACAACTAGAATATTTTCTTATAAGCTCCATTATTAAAGAGAACACAATGTGAAAAAACAGCAACTTCCACAGGCCATAACTGGACTCTCAAAGAACTGTTTTAATCCTGAAAAACTATTCTAAATATTCTCAATTTCAGTGATGAGTCTTTAAATAGGGATTTGGGTTCCTAGGATTGAAATAGTCTTGGAAGTAGAAGAAACAATGTATCTAATGAATGCTAGTTACAATGACCAACAGAACATAGGGTCAATCCCAAGTAAACTGGGATCTTGGCTACAAATCCTTTGTCAATGTATCCCATTTCCTCTACCATCTCTGCACTAACAGAACATTTTCCACTAGTGAAGAGAAATTCTTGCAGTCAAAGAATGGAATCAAGACTATGAAAACAAAAGAGACCCTAAATTTACATTTCAATTGCCCTTTTTCTTTTTTGAAGAAAAGACGAAGCTTTCCTTCTAAAAGGAGAAGCCCTGTAAAAACATTATTTTCTGATATGAAAACAGCTAGACCTGGAAATGATACTAAGACAGAGCCACACTGACATTGCAGCTCAGTTTACATACATAATTACCGCAATGAAATTCTAAAATATCAGATGCTTGCACCTGAATTTCCATTTACAGCCAATATAAAACAAATTTAGACAATCCCTCTTCATAAATATCTGAGAGAACTATTTCAAGCAGCTTAGAAAAAAAGATACAAAATCCATGCACATTGTGCTTGCGCTGCCAAAAATTACTTTGGCTGAGATGATGCAATTCTACAAAAACATTTGTTAACATAATGTTATTTATTTTCTTGTTTTGCTTAACTTCAATGTTTACTTTGTACCTGTGCATGACTGCACCTTTGTTATGTTCAAGAGCATGATTTCAAAGAAACCTAAGTTCGCCAAGAAATATTTAGTCTATCAGTCTGAAACACTCAACACAACATTCCTAAGGCAACACCATGCAAAAAAGCCAGTTTTCCCATTTCTTCTAGGACTTGAAGTTGTGAGGAAAGACAAGAAATTTACCCGATTCCTGGAGATAGCGATACACCAAGAAATTCACTTCGTCACTGGTTATGCTCATCTTAGCCCAACCTCAATATGATGAGGTTTACGAGAAGTGTGATCCACGCTCTGTTCAAAGGGAAAGAAAAGAACAGGGTTTGTTTTATCTTGATTTACTATGAAATTTGTTACTTGTTAAGTTATTTAAAGATCTCATATAGTTATTACAGCTGCTATATCCTAGTGTGAGGCGCAAGTTAAATACTGTGAATCAAGTACTCAAGCTGTACTGTTCCTTTAAGGGTACATTAATTAAAGAGCAGTATTTAACATATATGAGAGAGTCAGAGAGAGCATTTTCAATCTTGGAAGCCTTTGCAAATGTTAACTCTTTTACTTCTGTGGCTTTACTACAGGTTCTTAGGACACTCCTTTCTACTGTGCAAGCATTTTCTATTCAGAACTGCTGGCAATTACGATCATGTATAACACGCCGAACCATAACTTTTTTTGCAGCCCAAAATTTGTAATCTAATTTTCTGTCCAGAGTTCATCCACTGAACGGACGGATTATTTCCTTATGAAATCCTGCTATGCAGTGAACTTAAAAAGTTCCCCTAAAATGGAAAGAAATCTAAATTTGAGATTAGAAAGTTTATGAGGCAGGAGGGGGAAGAGAGAAAAAGAGAGAGAATGCCATATAACTTGTGCCAACAAGGAATACAAATATCCTGGCATTATATAAAGTTACAGTGTCTCTGCTGATTAATGGTGAGCAAGAATTAAAATTCAATTATTCACTTCAGGATTTGTAACCTTTAGGATGACAGTTTTACATTACTATTTTGGGACCATACACTGATAATAAAAACATTGGGTTTAGATGATAAATTTGTTTTGAACATTTTCCATTAAATCTTGATGATTCATTTCTATTTGGGAATCTGACTTAAGTAGTTTGGTTTTAAAAGCCGTAAGTACTTCTCAGACATAAACTTTGCAACTTTGTCAGCCACACCATAGCTGTAACTAATCATGTAAAGATCTGGACGCAGAAGCACACACTGAGCTCCCCTTGCATATGACAAATGAAAGACCGTAGGCGTGTGCCGTTTGTTTCAATTTCCCGTATGTCTCCTCTTGGCAAGCGGAAAGGTCTTTGTTCATCGAAAACCTCTTCAGTAATTCCTGTTGCCTAAAGTAGCACCTGCTACTGCAGGCAATGCTGAACAACTACAAGTTTCCCCTGCTGATGATTTAAACCAGCAGGTCACTCATGACTGTAACAGATGTCTCTGCATATTTATGCAAATGGAGGTCTTTCGAACCCCGGTAAGCCTTTTATTCTCCTGGGCTGCTATATTTCATCAGTGGCACGGATGCTGGTTTTCCATAAGAAACCATCGCTTGTTAATTTTGGAGACATGTTCCTCAAGTATTCTAGTCTTTATTATTAACAGTTTGTACTTCACAAAGAATGAAGAGAAACAAATTACTGAAAATCGTGCAATCCGGGTGAGAAAAAAATCATGTACTCTGGAAAGGATGATCATTTTCTGCTAAGATTCTGGCCGAGGGCAACATTAGCTGTATCCAGCACCCAGTCCTGTCACACATGCCACGTATCACCCTGGGAAGCCATTCAGTCTCTTTTCACCTCAACCCCTCGTCTGTAAAACGGGCTCAAATTTCTCTGCCATGGATCAGGAGACTGGAAGCACTGGTAGCTGTGAGGGCTTTAGTTACCAAGGTTAGTGACTGCAGGCAGTGAAAGCACTACTTTCAGTAGAACTTTATACATACTTCTTCTGGATAAACAGACTTCCTTCTGAATAATTAATAAATCCCTGTGCTTCTTTTTGCATAATCATCACCATACAATGAAGAACACCACAGACATTCACAGCAACAGTTAAGGCCATTTTCATCCCTGAGTACTCAAAATACATCTGTACTGCTGCTGTGGCCATGACAACAATAAATCAAGAAACTTTGATAGCTGTGGGTTTAAAAAACCCCGACATAACACTTTTAAAAGCATTTTTAAAATAGCAGTTTCAGAACTTGGCGGTAGGAAAGTTGGTAAAGATGAAACCTCTTACAAAAATTCAGTTTCAGCAGTGACGTACTTTGTGGTAAACTGAACTTTACTTAAAAAAAAAAATCAATCAAGAAACAAATGTTGTTTCTGGATGCATCCTGCTAATTTAAGACATTAACATGGTATTTCCCACATACAGACAGCTGCTTTGGGAAACGGAAGGGAAAGGAGGGGTGTTGGTTTTTGTTTGTTTTTCTAAAGATGACTTTTCTTACATGAATTAAAACCAGAGAAAATCAGCCTGACTGCAGAATAAATAGTCTGAGAGCCTCAGAAAAACTTCCACAGCAGCTACCTTTGTATCAGAATCCTGAGCACACTGAGTAGTTGGATCTACAATGCATTTTCCCTGAAATCAGTCAATAGGAATTACTCTGACATATGTGTCTGATCATATCTTTACACACATTGTTACAAAGCCACAAATAACCAGATGATTGCCACTCATACATTTAAGGTTTCTTCTCTCTACAGAAGCCAGTGCAGCATTAAGATACACAACCATAAAGCTTTAGCCCGTCCAAAAGCAATACACAGATCTTGGCACTGACCCAGAGAAATCTATTCATTAGAAATTTGGCTGAGCAATGAAAGACCATACAAAATTTCATTAGCGCTCGTTTTGATTTCCTTCTTCTCCACAGATAAACACCCCAAATAAAAGAGGCTACAGAAGACATAGTGAGGAGGAGAGGAATGTATTCATCGTTCATGTATCTCCAAGTCTGACTCATAAGACACAACCAACAAGCCTCCCCATCAATACAGTTATTTGTAATGTAGAAATACAAACTTATGTAGAAAATTGCAAAAACCCTTAGTTATCACTGTGACAGATTTATTTCTGTTAACTGATGGCCTCCTTTTGTTAGTGGAGACTGATATTACCCAGATTAACAGTTTTTTAAAAGAAATATATTAGAGCTTATAAAAAATACTGATACCTTTGGTGACATTTCATATTTAAATCAGCAATATCATCTTAATTCTTCACAATGTCAAGAGGATTTACAAACATCTGCCTGAACTTTCTTTACTTGAAACACTTCTCCTGCACCCAATTACACATAACGGAAAGGTCTCTTTACTTCAACCTCACCTTAAGAATTTGGGTTGTGATCCTGCAGGTATTTGAGAGTGTCCAAACATATGAGCTGAGTCCATTAAGACATCCCAAAGTATAGCGGATCCTAAAAATTCAAGCCTTATTCATGGATGGGTTCATGCAAAATGAAATTTAATGCTTATTTTAAATAAACGCCAAACACTTAGTTCTGCATAGGATAGGCTTGCAGAAATGCTTGCCACACAGAGGTAGAAAGCTGGGTTATTAGCTCAGCTACAATCCCATTGTAAACCTAGGGCTGCTGGGTTTCTGCTGAACTAAGTGGTTCAGCTGGAGTTGAGCAGCTCCAGCGAAGCCAACTCTGCAGCACACTCCTCTGAGCTCTGGGCAACCGGGGTAGCTTATTTCCTGGAGTACATCACCAGACCTGATTTGGCTCTGTGTGCTGACATACTGCTGTTCTCAAATTAAACCTTCCTGGAACATTAGGAATCTTGCTAATGGGGCATGCATGTGGCTCTGGGGAAGGCAGCATCACATACAGCTAAAGTTCAGCGCAGCGCTAGCCAGGTCAACTAATAGTTTATTTACATCCCATCACCATATTCAAGGATTGCTTTCCTTTGTCCGTTATATTGCAGCATTGCTGCCATAGGTGAGATTTGGCTGAAAAATCAAGGGAAAATAACTTCTTCAACTTTGAAATAGCCTCTAAAGGCACAAATCTGCTGCCTCTTTTTTAAATTATGTTCACAGGGTGCCCACAGTGCCATGCCCTGCTCTCCAAGCTAAGCCTGGGGCAGGGGACAGCCAAGGCTGTTTCAGGAAAAGCATTCACATTTGCTACTTGAAGCAGCATTGCCATCCACAGGGACTGGGAGTTACCCGTCAATCTTTCCCTTGGGAAGAAATAGATCAGACATCTAGGGAAAAACACCTAAACTAAAACCCAAACCAAAACCCAAACCTGAAATTTAAATAGGAAGATGAGCACTTCCCATTTCTACATCCAGCCCGGTCAACAGAACTTCATCAGGCAGGCAGTCTGGCCCTCGTCTTATTCCCTAAAGAAACCTGTAAGCTCCAGTGTGCTTTAATTGAGTGCTGAGCAGTCATCACCTCCTTGAAGGATTTTTTTGAGGGTCATTATTGTTAAATAAACCTCATCCTCTCAAAGAAAAAACAAGAAAAACTCCAAGCAAAAACCCACAAATTTGTTATTTATCTCCTGGAGAGGCTGCACTATTTATCTACCTCTTTGAAAAGGCTGGGCTGAAATGCCTTTTTCCAAGCAACATTTTTATGAAAGCAACATTGTCATTAAAATTATGGGGGGTGAAGAGAAATTGTGTATTTACTTTGGGGAAAAGAAAACAAAAGGGAGGCAAAATTGAGAGGTTTCATGAAAATGAAAGCATTCCAGTAAGTTCAACTATTTAATGTCAAATTGATGCCCTGCTGCCTGGGAACTGTAGTTTATGTACTTGTGATCCCATTTTCTTGTGCAAGATGGCTCCATGCATCAAGACATGTCTCTCAGGACCCTCTACAGACTTCCCATCTCAGAGAAGAGAATGTGAACATGAGAATTAAACAGACTCCAGGAAGGCACCATGACAGCACAGCTAAATCAATGTGTTACTGTTTTGCATATGCTCTGTAGTTTAAAGAAAAACATCTCCCAAAGCCAGAAGCCACTTCTCACAAAAAGAGTCACTTAGGCAATCTCAGCTTTTTCTGCTGAAAAATGCCTTCATCAGAAAATGTCAATGAGCCTTATGCATCTGTATTTCTAGGATGTGCCTTACTATAGAGCCAGAACAGAGTCAGCAGCCAGCAGCTCTTCCCAAAGGCTAAGGACCTCTGCTTGGCCCACACCACTGCATTCTTGAGACTCGGCTTTTATCACAGCTGCATCTTTTTGAGGCAGAACTCCAATATGCTTCTTTCCCGAAATGCCAAACCTGAACTTCTGAAAAGACCACACTTGGCTCCCTCTCCTCTCACAGCCTCTTCTGCCATTTCATGAAGCTACAGAGAGAAGCATGTTTCTTTAAAAGCATTCCGGCAAGGAAATGAGACATTGCATCCCTGCTGATTAGAAGGTACGGAGCATGCAGGATGGTTCCTTCCAAACTCCACCTATGCTGAAGAACCACCAAAATAACAGCAAGCCCTGTTCAAAATGCAGCTTCTGCATGCATGACTTGCAGACTACTCCTTGTAAGCTTGAACTTGACACCCTGCTTTAAAAAACTTATATTATACACAGTTGCTTCTTTTAGAGATCACAAACTTAAAGCCAAGCAAGATGTGCTCACAGTAAGACGTGCACCATATCTCCCTGGCCCTTCTTAATGAGGAGGAGAATAATTAACTATCCTCATTCCGTAAATGATCACCACAGGTTATCCAAACTATTTAATGTCAAAAAAAGAGGGAATTCAAACCCCTCAGAGGTACTGTCCCAGGGTCTTTACAGATGCTCACAAACGCCTTTGCATCCCTTACACTGTTAATATTTTGAGGTTTTCTTCGCAAGCCAGTAACAAATTTGTTGTTTTAGGGAAAGACAAAAGCTGCAGTTCTGCAGAACAGGGTAATCTCCTTCAAGAATGATTATTGCACTGTACAGTATGTGCTGTCTCACTTAAGAGATCTGTCACTGACGTTTATAGCAGCTCAGTGAGGACAGGGACCTCCGAAAAAAAAAAAAAGCAATAGGCTTGTCAGAAAACCTGCACTGCCAAATGTTAAAGCTGGCGCTTCTTTTGGTTTTGTTTTTAAGTCTATTTATTTACACTGACCTTCTGCTGATTTTTAAATAGGCCACACTCAACCAAAACAAACCCAGGGAGCTCCAGCTAATCCCTTTCTCACTGCTGCCTTTAAGACCACACTCTGATGCAGACAAGTAACAACTGTATTTGAGAGCTTCAGGAAAAATAGCATGGATAAGAAAAAGTCTAGCTTGGATCCTGGCATGTTAGGGTATCTCATACAATTAATTTGCGAAGTTGACCATATCAGCACTCAAAATCTGGTGTCAATCAAAGAAAGAGGAGGTAGAAGGAATGACAACTATAGACATGTGGCAGCAATCAATGAACCTGCAATTCTGTCTTGAAGAGGTCACTCTCGATGAAACAAAAGCTCTGTGGGCAAAACTGACAAAAATGGGCTTTCAGTTTAAATAAAATAAAAACGCTATCTGCAATAAATTATCAAAATGGTTGTCCTGTACTGTAAAAAATGTTAAAAAAATAAGACGTCATCTAGTAAAATATCACAACATTAAAAAAAAAATTAAACCAAACACAAAAATATTAATAAATGTAATTTGGCCAGTTAAACACTTTGGTGGACAGAAAGTTTTATTTCTGAATGAGTACCACTTTTCTTTAAATAATAAATTACATTTCAAACTGAAGTGCCATTTGGAACCAAAGCCACATCTATTTATTAAAAATAAAATAAAATTAAAATAAAATAAAATAAAATAAAATAAATAAAATAAAATAAAATAAAATAAAATAAAAAATGAAAAAAAAAAAAAATGGGGGCAACAAGAGATATTCCAGCAATTTCTAAGTGCTATTCAAACATTTTTCAATTAGTCAACAATTTCCAGCACCGGATAACTAATTGTCAGCAAAAGACAAGCCTTTATCACCAAATTCCCAGCAAACTCTATTTCCTCTATCAAAAGATGCAGAAGCTTGCATCAACTCTTTCATACTCACAATCTCTTAGTTTGATCTAGTTATTTTTTCAGTTCTTAGCTGGTTTACTTTAATTATGTCAGCCTCCAGCTTTTCAGTTATAAGAGTTCAAGTTCAATATTTTCCAGTTCCCTTTGCTGTGGACTTAAATGGGTTTTCCTGTATTGATCTTTCCTTTTTCTGGCACTTTGCTAAGGGGAACAAAAAACCCCAACCAAAACCAACCACTCTTCTTAATTAGTGCAATTGTGTTACATCTCTTTCATAGCTTAGTTCTAAGAAGAGGCAACTTCCAATCTTTTATATTTTTTATTTTTTTTTTATTAAACAAAAATATTGCTTAGACTATTTCTGTATGGAAAGCTCTGGGAAGCCAAAAATAAGACTTATGGGAGAGTAAAGGTTGAGAGTATTCCTAGAGCTTGCAAATGAAATGAATGGTTTTAAAATAAAAAAAGAAAGGAATTACAGAGGCTTGAGAAATCAAAACACATTACTGGATTTATTTTGAGAATCAAGATACCTCATCACTCTTGGAACAAATGTAGTCAATTGGGAATGATGCCACTGAACAGAACCAGGATTTTCTTCCTTACATGAACACAACATGGCAATTAGGACAAACTGGGGGACAATGGTATGTGTCCACTCATTTCAAACCAATTAGGACAAAACACATGATTGCCTGATCGTGCAGCTCCTCGCCTGTATGCACACGAAGTTCCATGCATGCAACGCAATAAGAAATGTGCTTTAAATCTTATGAGTAGTGCTACATGCTCAAAAAAAGTTAAGGAAGACTGCAACTTTAAAAAGATGGCACAGTTGCCCTATAGATATTTGCTTTTCTTGAATTTTGGCAAGAGGAACAATGCATCAATACTATCTCAAATTTAACTTTTCACTAGCTATACCTGGATATTTACTAAAACCTCAACAAAACCAAAAGGAGCAAACCTCAGCACTTCTGTTCTACATCTGTGCTTCACATTCAGACTTTCACTGAGGTGAAAGGAATATGATGGAATGTGTTCCTACCATAACTGGTTGCACGTGTTTAGTTTTCTTTTTGTGCCACAGATGTGAGTAAAACAACACGCCTGAACTTTCAGAATGAACACCCCCCCGAATATTTAGAATAAAGCACAGTTCCTATTTCAGCTATTGACAATTTCTCTGACCCCTCACAGTAAAGATCCACTAAAATTTCAGTGTGAGGTATCTGAGTCTCAAGCTGGCCTATAAGTATGGACACAGACACCCAACTGTGATGAGACAGGCCATGGTCCCGTAGAGAAAACATTTGCCTCTGAGGCGACACCATGCAGCTGGGACAGAAGCTTCCAGACACCCCCACAAGAACCCAAGCAACCTGCTGCATGGGCAGTAGGGGCTAGCAGTCGTGATGCCCGTTTTAAATGAGGCAATGCCATAGCAAAGACCACTAGAGTGATGGGCCTGGAAGGATAAACGACAGCCAGCCTGAAGGCCTTGCCCAAAAGAGAATATCTGAATAAGGCTTTTTTGATTACTTCTGATTACTTTATCTTGCAACCTCCTTGTTTAAAATGGTGCAACTCCAGTAGCAGGGACCAAAATTTTGATTTTAACGAAAACAACTGTGCACTTCACTAGGCTGCGGAATCAGGCTGTGTCTTGCGCTTCATTTCCAAAGAGCAAGGTAAGGATAAACATCCAACTGTGGCTTTTACCATGCTCCTTACATAAACTGCTTCCTATACCACCCTGAGGGTAAAACTTCATTCACCTTACAGGCTGCAATGGTATTAGTGCTCGCTAAAGTGGTAGGTACCTCCAATTATTCAACAGGTTATGGAAACGCATGATGCCTAAGCACTGCAAGACCAGGGAGGTGACGTGCAGTGATGTACGTATTAAGGGTTTAGAGATCTTTTCACACCTGTACTTGGTCCCCTATTTTGCTCCTTTGTTTGCTGTGTGGCACAGGAAATACTCTCCAGGCATGGGTCAGCAACATGATACCATGCAGAAGGGCCTGTTTGTCCATATACCTGTAGGTTTGTGTGTCACTTCTCTCCCACAAGACCCAGATATCCAGTAAAACCTCCTTTTCAGTTCAATGTACATATGAATTTAATGCTATTTTAGTTAAGAAAGACTAAACGTGAAAGCCATTCTGGTGCTACTGTCTCATGACAACACCTGTAACTTGCGTGGCAAAACCTACCCATGGACTTAGCAAAGCTCTATTTAGAAGATGATATAAAACAACAGGAGTCTATGCTGGGCTAACAAACCTGTACTTTTTTTCCATACAGGCTGGCTCCATGAGGCCGCAGGGCCCTGAAAGTGGTGGACATGAAGAGCACCAGCATTGTTGATCACACATGGGGAGAGGAAAGCACATCCCAGACTCCTCATAAGCTGGGGCCACTTGGCTTTCCAGTGAGCTAGAGGCATGATAAGGATCTGCGAAGGTCTACAGAGCAGCCGGGAGCTGCAGCAACCTGGCTAGTTCACTTGTGGATGCCCTCAAGCAAAGGGAATGCGCAGCAATGTCATTAAAGGGGTGGGGTTTTATTAGTTGCTGGTAATAAGTTTAGCAGATGTTACTGGGAACAGTTTGATGTTATTTTTCCACCACTTGCAAAATTTTTTTTCTTTATTTTCCCCTTCAGAGCGAGCAAAGGCAGTAGATCTTACTACATAATTCAACCTTAACTTGTTTTCCCTGTAGTACCGTTAAAAGTATAGTGGGGATTTTCTTTATTATTATTATCGTACAAAGTCTTTTCCCCACTGAGTATATTCCCCCATGAGAATTAATGAGGAAAAATATATTTTTCCGACTCAGAACCCAGAAAATGTCACCCTCCAAACAAGTATTTTGTAAATTTTAGAATACGTGGAAATAAAGAATTATAATGGAAACTATTTCAAACTTTTATTATGGCAGATCCTAATACAAACTACTAATAAAGATATGAACTATGGCTATAAATACTTTATGTTTTCTCTTGAATAATCCTAAGAGGACATTAAATGCTGCAAGGAGGACAAAGATTGTATAGTACAGTGCAAAAGAACAACAGGAAAAGAAATACACGAATTCAGGACACTTCACCACTGTGTATTTCTATTTCTACCTTCCACATTTAACTCCAGGTGGAAATCTGTTGTGGGGTTTTTTTTGTGTTTGCTTTTTTTTTTTTTTTCCCCAGCCAAAAGCTTCACTGGGTTTACTCGTAGTTTGTATTTGTTTGTGCTCTGGAGAAGGGTCACTAAATGCTGCATTTTATGGAAGGTGTGATACTAAGAAGAATGGAGAGACATAATTTGCTTTCCAAGGATGCCTGCAGAAACCTCAAAGCAACCACTGAAGTAAAAGCTTATTCCTAAGTCACTTTTCTGCATTCACATTGATAAATATTTCATAGAGAAACTTCCCATAAAAAATCAATACAAAGAATTAAGACTGAGAAATCTCTATCTTACGAAAACCACCTCAAAAACCAAATTCAGGTACTATTTTTTATTTAACTTTTCCTCTGTATGCTCTATATCCAGATTTCAAACAGCAAAGAAAAAATCACAGCATAGCCAGTATAACTCAAGTTGTACAACATCATCACAAATATTAACTGCCTTTTCATCCATTTTCCTTCTTTTGCATGCTGTAATTAGCCATCAGAGGTGAATCAGTCTCTCTGTCATCTTAAGTTTTCCTGGCTTTTTCACTGGTAAAGGCAATGGAATAGTTCGTGCTTCTCATTAGCTCGAGAGTGTTTGACCATTTTCACAAACGCATGACCAGCCATGTGAGGGAGTACCATATGTAAAAAAGATTTTCCCACTCCCAATCTTCCATCACCTTTTGGTACAATTCAAGACAGTGTTTTGCTGCTTCCTCCAGCCTACGGATAGCACTTTGAAAGGTTTGTGTATTCACACAGTATTTTAGGAGTGACTTGCCACTCCTCACTAGATTGTGGTTTGTTTTGTTTCCATTTGTAAATGGGTGAAGAATGCACAAGACAGAAAGATCAAGAATCGTATTTCTGGCAGCAGCATCATGAAGTCCTACACAGCCCTAAAAAAACAGCAAAGCCTATAGATTAAAAGGCAACACTAAGAGGAAAGCTTTTTAACCTACTTTTTTAAAAAGCTAAACAGCCTAGAAACCAAGATGAACTCAAAAATCCTTGGGGAGTCAGAGACAGACATGACATAATCTAAGTTTTTCATTAAAAAAAACTCAGCTGAATTCTTCTTAGGAAGGATTTTAATATATTATGACACAGTTATTAGTTAGCTCAGATTACATTAAAGAAAGCACTCCCTTGCTTTACAAAAAAAAAAAAAAAAAAAAAAAGATATGGAGAACTGAAACCTTAAATCCATACATACGGGTTTGGAAAGCTTCTGACGGTTTTAACCCCTAGACAAGAGTTTCTGTTAGAGAATAAGAAGATTCTAAATGTCAACCTTCCCCCCAAGAAGGACTCCAAGGAAGATAAAGGTGATCAGAGGGGTTGAAATAGAAGTCAACAATATGTTTGCTATTACAAAAATATTATAAGAGGCACTGAACATTGGGATTTTGGGTGACTAAAAGCCTGAGAGTCACAGGCAGGACAGGACCTCAGAAGGTCTCTAGTCTGCCCTCCTACCCAAAGCAGAGCCACCTCTGGGGTCAGACCAAGCTGCCCAGAGTTTAGGCCAGTCAGGGCTTCAAACACTCCAGGGACAAAGATGGCACAGCCTCCCAGGCTGACCTGCTCCACTCGCTCTCTCCATGGGAACACATAGGAAAAAGTTTCTTCCGAACCCGATACAACCTGTAGGTCTTGTCTCACTCCCTCCCGCCCTGCACCGCTGTGAGGAGCCTAACTCTGTCACCTCAGCAAACCCTTGAAGGTGCTGGGGGCCCGCTAGGTACAACCGAGCCCTTTTCCAGGCTGCAGTTTTCCCAGATTGGAACGGTGTCACTCATTGTCCTCTTTACTAACTTCATTTGGAAAAAGAATTTTTATTTGGAAAATAAAACACGCAAGAAGGTAGACAGGGTAACCCCACACTGTCATGCCTACTGGATCTTCTAAGGATACTATAACCAAGTGAGGATTTAGTCATTCAGCTCCTGGAACATAAGTCTCAGAGGCTAGTTAGTTATGAAAATCCCTCTACAAGGAATGGGGAAGGTTATGCGGCTGTTTCAAAGAGTCATGTGCTTTTCCTGTAGCTACGGATTAGGCAGTTGTCTGAGACAGGGATACATTGCTTAAAATTTCCTCTCCAAATCTAGGCTCCAATTTGTATTTTTGGCTGTAGAGAACTGACTCAGTATTTTTATTGGAGAAGGAAAAAAAACCAACAAACCCAACCCACAAACAAAACAACCCCAAACCCCAAAAATCACACACCAAAAACCCAACCCAAAACCCAGGAGAAAGGTGGCAGTGGAAGTTGTAGAGATTTAAGAGGCTGAAGATTAAAGTATTCACTTAAGAATCAGCAGGTCCAAACTTTCATTTCCTAGCTCTCAGGAGAACACACTTCACACCTGGCTGCAGGCTGCCATAGTGAAAAGTGTAGAGCAAAGAATGTGAGACTCACAAGCCAGAAGGATGGGGTAAAAACAAGAGATCTGTAACTCCTCTTAATGGTCTTTTGCTTACTGCAGGTATCTTGCAGCTGAATCATGAACCATAAACTTTTCAATTTTTTCAGTATCAGTGAAAAATATGCATAGTAAATATGAGCATTAGTGCATTTTTTACTCAAAGATGATGTTTCATTATTTCTTTCACTCTTCACCACTATTTTTTACACAAATTTTCAATTTCCTTATCAAGAGAAAAGAATTTGGTCTGTTTTTATTTCTACAGAAAAGAGTCTTCGTAGCATTATGCAAGAAGCAGACATCAATACCTATATTTAAGTAAGACACATCATAAGCTTGTATCATTGCTTATAATTTGACTCCATTTTAACTACTTGGACTGTGAAGCTCCACCGTGAATGTTTGCCTCAGGCAATTTTTTTCTGGAAGGTCTAAGCAAAAATAGTTCAGTCATTTCAGAGTGAAGGTGGGGAAAACCCAGCTTTGCCGATATTTATACAGCTGTTTCAGCGAGAATCTCTAGTGCTTCCACACTTCGGAACACGGACTTGACATTTGGCAGAGAGGCTGTTCTCATGGCAAAGTGCCTTTTCCATCACAGTGAAAATCCACACAAATTTAACTAAAATAAAGCCTGAAAATATTGCCTGTATCCGCCCTGCGCAGGTTTGTTAGAGGCCTGTAACTGAATTCTCAAAACATTTTCCTTGCATTAACTTTGCTTCCTTCTAAGGTGACAGGAACACAGAATCTTTTTACACAAGGAAAGCTGACACATGCTGATGCACAAGAAAGGGTGACAGGGACCGGAAAAAGAGAAAGGCATCATGGCTATAGGCTGACAGACCACTGGGTAATCCCAGGTGTCTCATCTCTCTCCAGACAGCAGACAATACACTTTATTCCAACAAGTATTTGAGGGGAAAAATTATTATAGCCAAAATATAACACAGATTAGGAAATTTTTCTGCTGTCTTTCATGCTAATTTTTATCAGTAATTTATTCCAGCACATTTAGACTTTGCAATCTTTAACGCCTTGTAGCTGTATTTATTAACTTCTTTTCTTATTTTTATGAGTTAAGGATTTCCCTCCCAAGCATGCAATTATGACACATAACTAGTTTAAGAAATTGTTAAAAAAAAAAAGTTAAAACTTTTTGTTTTCCTCAACAGAAACTCTTTTTTCCTCTCCCATTTGTTTTTTGTTGTTTGTTTTTTTTTTTTTTTCTCTCAGTTAAGAACAGGCTTAAATAGCTATTCACTTATAAGCACCTGTATTTTACTGTGGTCAAATTTAATCTGAAAATTGCAATAATTTTAGCTGTTAAACTGCAAATATTTAGTCAACTCCTTCAAACATCAGAATGCACACAAACACACACTGTTCAGTGCATGCTTATTTTCAGGGACTGGATTCAAAGACAGAAAAGCAATACAACTTCTTGTCAATGCCACTTCTAAAATGCTGGGGTTTAAGGAGGAACATTTTTAATGCTTTTCAAGTGCCACTGAGCAATATTTTGGTACTATAAACTACACAAAAGGCAATCAAATAAAATGCAACAGTGAAAAGCCAACACTTTCATTTTTATTCACTGCCAATTTGTACAGAGCTGATCTGGAGCTTGAGAAAAGGGATATTCTAAACTCTACTGTCTACAGAGGAAGCAAAGACATACTCATAAGGCTTTCACAATGATGCAAAAAAAGAAAAAAACCTAAAAAAAAAATATTCCTTTCTCTCTTTTATTAATAATTTAACCTGATGCTTAAGAATGCTCATAACCTGCCAGGTCCAAAAGGCATTTTATCCCCACCAAACATAATGACAGAGATGATCCTCCCAATCAAATATGTTACGAAAGAAATGTCAGAGAGAAGGTTTCACCAATTCTACATTTCATTCTAATACATCACTATCACCTGATACGGTAATAGCTTTTGTTCTCTTTAAGGAAAAGGAAAAAAAAAAACTACCAAGGATATTTTGTAAAGAAATTTTACTTTTTAGCCACTGATGCTTTAAATCCAGACCTATGTGCAAGGCTTCTAGAATTATTAAAATCTGAATATACTATTTAAGACATGTAGTGACTAAAATGCAATGGCTATTATGTCAAACGAACCACTTAACATTGTTTACTTCATGTGCACTAACCAGTAAGATGGTAACAGCATGCCTTTTCTTTTGTTAACAGCTTCCTTATTCTTAGACCTGACATGGGCACACCTATACTACACCTATCATACACACAGATCAAGCAACTTAAGACTTTGGGGGGGTGGAGGGGGAAATAATTTAGGCCCACCTCACTGCCAAAGAAAACCAGTAATTATTAATAACACCTGCATTCCTTTTGAAAGCACTGCAATATAAAAAGCAGGAAAATAAAAACACAATATGGGGTGTTTTTATACAATCAATAATGATAGCAGTAGTCTAAGAAAAGCATAGTTTATGCACACACAAATGCCAATTCTCACACAAAGAGATGGATATCCTACCTCAAGAGTTAACAGTGTCACCATTAATGACTTTTTATTGCTCTGTGTTGTCAAAGTGCTCTTAAAACATTACTAACACATCTTAGATGTTTCTGTGTAGGTTTTGGTGCTACATAGACCTTCTCAAGCTCTCAAAGAGATGCCAGCAGGGGTTTAACCATTATGGTCCTAAGTCACCACATCCATTCTATTCCAAAGTGATGGACCACAGCACATCTGTGACAAACATAAATGTAAAGCACACACATTCTGCAAATTCACACCTTTAACCTCTCTGATCATTTCAACTGTTAGTAACAAGCACAAATAATTTCCACTGTTCCTCCAAAAGCAAAGCTAATCACAGACTTTTTACTTCCACCTCAAGTTTTATCATAACCTACCAATAACATGACTATGTACGAATGGCTCTTAAGACACTTTGAGTAATCCTTCTGTACAATGTATTAAACAAAGATCAGAAACATCATCCACGTACCAGCTGCTGACTTCCCCCTGTCTGCTTTAACCTTGCTTTCTGCTGCCCCTACTGATTCTGTCTGCCATTACAGCAGCAGCAACCAGGAGCCCTGCATCCATCTTCACCACTAAATTTCCACATAGCAACTCTCAATTAGTGCAGGGGGTGGCTGACATGCTCTGGGTGAATGTTTTAGTGCTAGATCATCTCCAGGTGACTGATCTCTCACCTGAGTTGCATACTTTGACTATAAAAATCAAGGAGAGGTGGAGGAAAGAGAAGCCTGGGAACAAGAAGTCAAATAAATTTCAAACAGCTACCAGCTGCTGGAGCAGTCACCTTTTCTTCTACAAAGGCAAACCCATTTCTCAAGGCTCCCTCTGGAACCAGCCCCCCGAGCCACAGAAGAGGCATCATGAACTTTCACATGTGGCAAGGTCTGAGCAGAGTTTAAACTGTGGGGTTTCAATTCAGGGGACTGATGGCAAATTGCACAGTGAGAGAGCCGACAGGGTAGGACTGCATACATGTATCTGTGGGCATACAGGAAAAGCTTCAAAGAAAGGGCAACGATGCACACACACTGAAGAAAGATGAGGCTGCCAAGTCACGGGAAGCAGCTTAGCAAAAGCTGTGGCATGTGAGAGTGCCAGCTCCATTCTTAGAGCAAATAAATGGTTTCTTATTTAATTCCTGCTGTTTAATTTTGCCCTATAATGGCATTTAGAAAACACCATTTACTTTGATTACAGGTGAGGCTATAAAACAGTAAAGCAGCACAACTGCTTTTGCCTCAAGTCAATATTCCAAAGATTTCACAACTCTTGAAACACCCACAACACATTCCCTTGCTGAAATAACTCAATGGTGTTCAAGAAACCTGGAAAAAAACCCAACCTTAATTTCCCCCTTCCACCAAGATCACACCTGAAAAAAGACTTGTATTCAGCAAGTGGAATAAAAGGGTCCATACTGGTGGAATTGATGCCTGTAACTACACCTTTAACTTAAAATGTCATTTTTGTCATGTCAAGAAATCATCCATATTCTTTAAGCAGGATACCCATTCATGCTACTTTCAGAAGTAAGAGATTACACAAAGAAGAATGAAAAACTATATTGCAAGTAAATATTCCCAATACAACATCTGAAATATTACTAATATTTGATGCGAATACACTACTCTGAAGGCTTTGTCTTCATTCAGATGTAAGACCAAACTATTCGCACAAAGAAAGAACACAGTCTTGCACACTAAATACTCTTGCACCTCTGGAAAAATAGGAAAAAAGTTCCTCATGGTACTGAGTAAGCACCTCCTGTGTTTTTCTTCCACATTTGAAGGAAGTGCATCATTCCTCTTTATACTATTATAATACCAAAAACCACACAGGAGACCAAAGTGCTGCATATACATGTCTAATCTTGTGTTAATTCAGAAATCAAACTCCCTCTAAGGTATGAATTCCCCAGCTGTTCCTGTTTCCCATACATCAGCTTAAGTGTTCAGCTGAATCTGGGGTAAGACAACTGGCTGCCCAACTGAGGTGGCTGTGCTATTTTGTCTGGGATAAAGTTAATTTTCTTTGCAGTATCTAGTATCACACTGTTTAGGATTTGCACTGGAAACAGTGCTGATAGCACAGGGATGTTTTTGTTACTGCTGAGCAGTGCTTACACAGAGCCAAGGCCCTTTCTGCTCCTCACCCCACTCCACCAGTGAGCAGGCTGGGGGTGCACAAGGAGCTGGGAGGAGACACAGCCAAAACAGCTGATCCCAGGGATATTCCATACCATATGATGTTATCCTCATATAAAGCCAGAGAAGAAAGGAAAGGGGGATGTGATGTCATTTGTCGTCCCAAGTAACTGTTATGTATGATGAAGCCCTGCTTTCCTGGAGATGGCTGAACACCTGCATGCCCATGGGAAATAGAACAAATTCCTTGTTTTCCTTTGCTTGTATGCGTGGCTTTTGCTTTGCCTGGGTGGTGCTTAGTTGCCAGCTGGTGTTAAACCACGACAATGGCAATGGCAGGGAACAGCTTACAGACAAAATTTGCTACTGCAGGCACTGGGGACACCACGGTGTGGACTTGTTGCATCTCCAGTCTCAATCCAAGCTCAGCCGTAAGTGTCAAAGTTTTGAAGTCACAAATGTATGGTGTTAATTAGATGTTCAGTGTTAAACCAGGTCAGGGAGGTGGATTACAACTATCTTGTAATGGTACCTCTTAGGCTTCCTGAAAGCATCTAAAGCAGTGCCTGAACTCCCTGATGTGGCTGGAGAACCTCAATAGCTTTATCATAGCTTCATCTAGCATATCCATTAACAATAAAACTGGGAGACAGACTTGTCACAGGTTACAGTGTTCAGGTTAAGGACTTCAACAGAAACCATTTAGGTATAATACTTCATTAAAATTGGGCTCAAAGCTGTTATAGTGTCACATGTGACACAGAAATACTTGTCAGAAAACCAGCCATTATTATTTCTATTGTCTTCTCCTGCATGGAAAGGCTGCAATTGGGTTTCACTGCTTAGGGCTCGTTTCTGTTGGTTTAGGATCATTCTCCCTAGACTGAGCTTTTAAAAAAAAAGCCAAGAACCTGGCCAATGTTTCCTAGATTTAAGTTGTATGCCCTGCACTCCTGTGGGTCAATTAAAAAAGATGGGTCTTGCCTTAGTAACTACCTTCACATGGGACCATAGCAGAAACCATTTGAAAGATGGCTGAATAAAGTCTGCCTGGCATGTGGCAGAATGTAGTAACTTGTATGACAAATTTGACATAACTTTATTTAAAAACCATGTGAACAGATGTGAAGACGATTACTATCACTTTCAATCTGTCTGAAAAAAAGCCAAACCTAAAATCTTAAAATATTAAGAAGAATCTTAACATTTCCACTGCTTGCACTGAATCACATCAGTTCACACGGCATTCAGAAACTGTGTGGTCCAAAGTCTCCATATGAATTTTGTTCCATGAGACACCAGGTCATTCCCAAGGATGAAACGGAGGCTTGTTATTTCCCAAGAAGATTGACATTGTTTTGCCATTTCCTGAATAAGCATATCAGTCCTTGGCCACCACACAAATCATCTAGTCAGGACAGGCTATTTTTATATTTCCCAGATGGTCTTTATGTACTTTCATGCATGACATGAGCTTTGCTGGACACAACCACTCTGGTGACCTTGGTACATGTAAAACTGTTCTCGCCAGGCAAAGAAAGGTAGGGTACCTCTATTCACAGTTATGTCAGGCATTTTAACTAGCACTGTATTATTTTATTTTCACAATGTACCTTGGCATTTATCATTGGCAAGAATTCAATGTGTGTCGTAAAAAATATCCTGTCTCTAGTTTTGGTTCATTCTAGTTAGCTGCTGCTTCCAAAGGGGAATGTGACAAGCCATTTGCTTTTAAGAGTCAGCTGGTAATTTTGACCCCAGCTCCAGATTCTGACAGCAAACACAGAGAAATATTACCTATTTCTGAAATGATACCGGGGATACTACTGAGATTCAGCACCGCTGAATGAACTCTTCCAAAAGATTCCCTTGAGGCTGTCTTCACATAGTCTTGGAAATCCTCACTGTAGGAGAGGATTTGGTTCGAGACCATCTTAAGAACCTCAACGTGCACAAGTCCATAGGACCTGATGAAATCCATCCATGGGTCCTGAAGGAGCTGGTGAATGAAGTTGCTAAGCCACTGGCCATCATATTTGGAAAATCACGGCAGTCAGGTGAAGTTCCTGACAACTGAAAAAAGGGAAATATAACCCCCATTTTCAAGAAGGGGAAAATGGATGATCCAGGGAACTACAGAGCAGTCAGTCTCACCTCTGTGCCTGGCAAAATCTT